>PVLC010010819.1:30407-48879 GCA_004027655.1 Graphiurus murinus
CCTGCTTATACCTCATAATTCATTGAACACAAAAGTTCCAGATCCCAAGTCTTACAGCATCCTTATAAAGGATACATCCAAACTGCCCAGTCTGAATTTCAGTTCCTTGAAATCTTCAGTTACCTTTACCTCTACCATTCCCTTTAGTCACACTCTCTATGGACACATACTTATCACCTAAAATTATTTCATAAAATTTTTATTTCAAATAATTTTTCTTTTTCATATAAACCTCAAATCCCATCATCCCCCATTATATAACTCCCTTACATCTACTTTTCCATATATCTCCACATCCCTCACCAGTCTATTTTTTCCTACATAACATTTTAATTACATAACCTCCTAATTAACTAATTAAGATTCAACAAACAACTATGAAATCCCTATATTGGAGGAGGAGCAGGGCTACAGAAGAAAACCAGATACAGCCCTGCCTTCAGGGAACTTAAAATTATGGTAGGGGAAAGATAACAATTGAGAAATCAAAACCAAAACTATTTACAAACTGGTACATTTTAAAAAATGAATGAAGCCGGGCGTGGTGGCGCACGCTTGTAATCCCAGCATTCGGGAGGCTGAGACCGGAGGATCCGGGTTCACGGCCAGCCTCAGCTACCTAGTGAGGCACTCTGAAACTTAGTGAGACTCGGTTTCAAAATAAAGAATAAAAAATAGGGCTGGGGGTATAGCTCGGAGGCAAAATGCCCCTGAGTTCAATCCCCAGTACCGCAAAAAAAAAAAAAAAAAATGAATGAAGCACTGACTGAGAGGAATTACGTACTAGGGAAGAGGCAGAAGATCAAAGAAGGTCAAAGATGCTTCATGTAGAAGGAGATGTTTGAACCAACCCCTCAAAAGTGAGAACAGTTGGTAAGAAAACATGTTAAGCAAAAGGAAAAGCAGGCAAAAAACATTCTCACTGAGGTGTGTTCTGTCTCCTTCCATCTTCTGCTCTGCCTGTTTTGGTCTTCTAGCTCTAGCCGAGCTCGTACTCAATCTACTTACTGTTCTCCTTCTTGTCTATTCCTTCTCCTTTTCGTCACAACTTCCTCCTCTCTCTTTTAACTACCATATAATGTAGAACCAAAAACTATCTAAATTATTAGACTAACAATTGTTTATTTATTATAATGTGAACAATTAACTCATATGTTTCTACTTTTTTTTTTTTTTTTTTTTGTGGTACAGGGGATTGAACTCAGGGGCATTCTACCTCCGAGCTATACTCCCTGCCCTATTTTTTATTCTTTATTTTTGAAACAGGGTCTCACTAAGTTGTAGAGTTCCTCACTATGTAGCTGAGGCTGTCCGTGAACCCAGATCCTCCAGTCTCAGCCTCCCAAAAGCTGGGATTACAAGCATGTGTCACCACACCCGGCTGTTTCTACTTTTTAAAAAGTAGGCTGAATGTATTTATTCTCTATAAATGAAAATTTGTAGGATTGTATTCTGTACCACCAAACTGCTTTGTTCCTTAAGAACTGGTAAAATTTTGTTACAAAGAAAAACATTTGTTGTTTGACAAATAAGTGAAATAAAGTTGGGCTATAGTTAATCATTTTTACAATATTTTTTTCTGATACATAAGCTAAAACCAAACCTAACTTAACCAAATCTTATGGGAAAAAATTCTACCTAAGCATCCACAAGAAAAAAATATTAAATATTTTATAAACGACATACCTATAAATCTGCTTAAAGAATTTAAGCAGTTATAACTATAGAACCAAATGCATAGTCCCAAAGTGATGGCATTCTATAAAGTCCCACCAGAATGTTACATTTAGTAATGTTAGTACTTAACATGTTTATAGTATCCATACCTTATTGTCTTCCCAATAAAGTGCAAAACATTCATCTCCAGGTTTCCACATTTTTGCATACTCCATAGGAATAGAAGCCTCTAGTATTCTTTCTGGCTTAATTGGCCCAGATCTTCTTTTGGGCCCAGTATTATAAAATATTTTATCATCATAGGATATAGGTGTGACAGATCCTGCTGGCTTAATCGGTCCTACTCGTCTTCCTTTTAGTGGCATTTCTGTCTCTCCATTTGGAACACCAATGAAACTATTACTTCGGACAGGATTCTGGTAATCAGTATTTACATTAAAATGTTTGTCAATTTTTACACCACTGAAAGCTTCATTATTTATTGTTCGTGATCTCCTATCATAAAAATTATCAGGATTACCTGTTTGGTTTTCTCTTCTTCCCCGTTTTTGGTTATTATAATCTATGGATTCTTGAGGAAGTGGATTTTCTTTTGCCTCTGCATAGGATGAACCTTTTCCTGATCTGCTTTGCATCGAGTTATCTCTTTTTTTAAAAGCACCATCATTGTGCTGAGAACTCAGAGGGTATGAAGTATCTTTAGTTCTGTCATATCTAGAATACAGCCTATCACACTTGATTCTCTCTTCAGCCCATACTTCAGATCCTGAGGAAGTACTTGGTCTTTCAGAACCTCTATTTCTAGAAAATCCACTGCCTTCTAAAACTGACTTTGAATTTTGGGTGTCTCTTTGAAAACGAGGAGGTTTTTCATTTCTTGGCTGCCTGGTATCATTTCGAGGAAGATGTCTTGGTTGATTATCTTTTACTCCATTTTGTTCGGTATTTGACATCCTGTGTTGTCCCTGATGAAGCTGCTGCAGCTGTGACTTAGGTTCTGAAAGGTAAAAGTGTATCAGAAGAACATTAAAACGAAGACTCTGAATTGAACTTAGTTTAAAATGCCAAAAATTATTATATAATACAAAATTTATCAAACTACTATTCTAACATTTCCCCCCATCTTCCCATTTCATTATCTTAATTCGTCTCTGCTTCCTTAGATTCCTTATTTCTAACATATGGTTTTCCTTGACTAGCCATATTAGAGAAGTAAAGCAATGATATAAATGAGGAAAAGTGGTGAATAATCAAAAGTCATTTATCCTTGTCACTCAATGTTTCCATTTTTATAAATAACTATTTATATATGCCATTCTGATAATTCATCTCCCAAAACATAATGAAACAGAATTGTAAATTGCTAACTCAAAAACAGCTATGAAACTGCACAAGTACATATGCTCACCTCCTTTCTGAATCCCATTCTAATTGAGAAATGTACATATATCATTACCAGTCATTTCCTAGTCTTTGTAAAAATGTTCCTTCTCAAATCTTTCAGGATCTGGAACTGATGCTTATATTTCAAACAGATATGCTACTATAGAAAAGAATTATTTCTTGATAAGAGCAGGTACTACTTGGAAATATAGAAAAAAGTATCAAAAATATTAATAAGCATGATGATATAATAACCAACTTGAAACCAAAAGCAGTAACATGGCAAATATATAATAATAATAATTTAATGGCCATATTTCACTTAGTAATGTTTATTCTACTTCAGTTTGTCCCATGTCATCTACACTTTCTTCCTCAGTTGTTTCACACAGCATATCTGTAACATTATCATCAAAGACATTGATTCGTCTTTGGTGAATAATGTTTCCTTCAAAATATACTATAATTAGCATGCAGGTCATAATTATTCTTATATTTCTCAAGAGTGACAACATTTCCAAAGATGGGCACTACTGACATTTTGGCTGAGCCTGTTTCTCTGCATTACAAGAAAACCTTACTGACCTCCAGACACTAAATATCATAAGCGCCTTCCTCCCATCACTGCGACTACCAAAACAATCCCCATATATTTCCAAACATGAACTGGAAGCAAAAAGGAATCAAGTAAATTGTTTAGAACTATAGGAATAAAAGAGAACTTTAAAGGTTCTGAGTGACAGAACAGGTTATAGATTAAAGATCGAGATTCAGCCAGGATGCCACGCTGCCATGCCCGGCTCAATCTTGATCTTTACACACACCTGTAATCCCAGTACTTGGGAGGCTGAGAAAGGAGGCTCGAAGGTTTGAGGACAGCCTCAGCAGGTAATGAGACTCTCAGAAACCTCATGACACCTTGTTTAAAAATAAAAATAAAACAGGGCTGGAGGTGTAGCTCAGAGGTAGAATGCCCCGGGGGTTTAATCACTACACACACACACACACACACACACACACACACACACACACACACACACACTCTGTAATAATAATTTTAAAAACAAAGATCAAGACTCAAAATGGCAAAAAAACTCACTAAAACTTTTCAATGGAACCACTAAAAGAAGACAACCTAACACCTACTACAAAAGACAGTTATTTTCTAAGTACAATTCTTTTTAAAATATACAAGATTCCAAACACTATCCATGACCATTTAAAGCAGATATTTTTTTTCAATAATATCTGCTTTTTAAACATTAACACAAATATCTTATTTTAACAACTGTGCTCAGTTTAAAATTTTTCTTAAGTTCTGCTGGTATAGTTTATTTTGTCTAGAAGTAATGATTCAGAGAAGAACAGTAGTGACCATAGACAGTACACAAACGAAACTTTCAACAGAAAGCATGTACTAGCGTTTTTTTCCAGACATTATTAGAGAATATAACAGCAGTTGCCCCTGTTGATTATCTGCTGTAGGTACATCATGTGGGCACTTTATATGTATTATCCACAGCACCCACAGTGGTTTTTCTGATATACTCATTTGAAGCTTATTTAACAGACAGGGGTAAGGTCCCTTGTATAGTGAACTGAATCAGCTTGCAAACTAAATCAAATACGAAGTTCTTTCATTAGCTGTTCAGACCTGCTGTGTTTCAGGTTCAATTTTTCTTAAATAATTCCAGGTAGGGCCACTGGTATCTATGATGGTCACTAAGTAAAAAGTCATTATGACAGTAACTATGTATCCTGGACTACTGATGGGGCTAGATAACCACCATACATATAAAATGAAGGTCCAACTAGGTTGGTAGGTAGGGGAAATCTACATTTAGTTCTTAAAAAAAAAGAGAGAGATTTTCTAGTCTCAGTATAGGATTAAGGGGTACTCTGAGTATGTGGAACAGTACTGGAAAGCTATATTAATAGGAAAATATCAACTCTCTTCCTCTGTGTCCAGATTCAATGTACTTTACTTATTTATTTATTTATTTATTTATTTATTTATTTATTTATTTATTTATTTTGGTACTGGGGATTGAACTCAGGGGCATTCTACCTCTGAGCTACACCCCCAGCCCTATTTTTTATTCTTTATTTTGAAACCGAGTCTCACTAAGTTGCGGAGTGCCTCACTAGGTAGCTGAGGCTGGCCGCGAACCCGGATCCTCCGGTCTCAGCCTCCCGAATGCTGGGATTACAATCGTGCGCCACCACGCCTGGCTCAATGTACTTTAAACTTTTCTGGTCTTTTCTATTATTGTCCTTACTAACATTGAATGCCTTCATTCATGTACTCAATCACTAACACACCAGCTTTATTACACCAGAAGTATAGTCCTAAATGAAGCCTGAGGAAGGGAATAATTCAAATAATGTTATGTCAATAAATACTACTATCAATCTCACTAACAGGTACAAGGAGGGAGGGGCAGGGAGTGAGTAGGATATGGAGGAAAATATACCAAGTGATTCATGCATGTATGAATGTGTCACTTTGAATCTCATTATGATATACAATTACAATGTACCAATAAAAGTATAAGAAAACCCACAGTCCTAGGAAAGTGAACAAGAAATTCCTGTATTATTTTTAACAAATAAACAATCTTAGGAATCTGCCTGATAGTAAAGTGGAAAAATCATTCCATTATTATTTTCAATTACTGAATTGCTTATGTAAATGAGACTACAGAATAAAACAAGTACTTGTACTAATAATGAGCATATTTCATTTCAGCTACTATGCTGAGATATAAAGAAAGTTATTATTTTAAAAAATAAGAATAGCCGGGCGTGGTGGTGCACGCTTGTAAACCCAGCATTCGGGAGGCTGAGACCGGAGGATCCGGGTTCACGGCCAGCCTCAGCTACCTAGTGAGGCACTCCGCAACTTAGTGAGACTGGGTTTCAAAATAAAGAATAAAAAACAGGGCTGGGGGTAGAGCTCGGAGGTAGAATCCCCAGCACCGCAAAAAAAAAAAAAAAAAAAAAAGAATACCCCTTAGAAATAAGTAAACTCACTGGGAAAATAAAAATATGCTTTGAAAAGAAGATAATTTTCATATAAATATATTTTATTCCAAAAAGAAATAATAGTCAAGAAAGGAAAGTTCTTAAATTTTTCATCAATCTCAGACTTCCTTAAGCTTAATATCACTTAGATAGTTAAGTAATAATGCCTGAGATAAAGTTTTTTAAAACTGAGCTAATCTATTGAATAAATAATAAAATATAGACACAATTCCTATCTTATGAGAAAGGGAATTTTAAATAAATTAAAGAATATCTCCCAAGTCAAATGGAGAGGCGGCTCTTCAGTTCTTGAGTCAGAGTCCAGTTGCTTTCTGCCACTCTTTCTGAGAAGACATCATGATTCCCAACAGCACTCTAGGCAAGGTCTATAATCACTCAATACATATACAGAGATTTTTTTTTTTCTGTACAGGAAGTAAAGTAAAATGCATCATCTTTTTTCTTTTCTTCTTTTTTTTCAGTACTGTGGATTGAACTCAGGGGCATTCTACCTCCAAGCTATATCGCCAGCCCTATTATTTTTATTCTTTTTTTACGCTACTGGGGATTGAACTCAGGGACATTCTACCTCTGAGCTATACCCCCAGTCCTATTTTTTATTCTTTATTTTGAAACAGGGTCTCACTAAGTTGCGGAATGCTTCACTAAGTAGCTGAGGCTGGTCTCGAACCTGGATCCTCCGGTCTCAGCCTCCCAAATGCTGGGATTACAAGCGTGCGCCACCACGCTCGGCTCACCTTTTTTCTTTCTTAATGACCCAAAAGGAAGATGACCAAAAATGAAAACAATATAAATAGAATTTGTTATCATTTAAATTTTTTCTTCTTTTTCCCCCATGTTTCCAATTCGAAATAGGATCTTCCTGGAAATAACTGCACATGGTAACAATTAATATTAAATAGAAAAAAAGGAAAGATTAGCAAAATACTAAAACATTACAAAATAGGTAAAACTGTGAAAATACCTAATATTAAGTGATTGAACCTTATACATAAGTTTTCAAAGAAAGCTGCATGAATTTAGTGTGACTTGAGGTAAAATCTTCTTATTAAACCATATCAAGAATTTCAAAATGTTTACAAAATACTTGATTATAATGTTTTTCATATTCATGATTTGAAATGTAAAAGTCATTCAGAATAAACTTATTAACTGTCATAAGTCAATCATTTCAATCTGTATATCAAGATGCTGAGTTAATCAGGCATCATAAAATATTAATAATTTTGCAGAATATTCATTCTGTAGCAGCAAATTAGACCTGCATTTTATAGTAGTACCACAGGTACATTTTGTCTCCCAAGACTAATCTTCATTTTATTCTGAGATACCTTTTGGACAAAGTACCTTAATATATATATTATATATATAATCCTACATTAATGCCTAAACCTACATTAAAAATCTTTTGTCTGCATTGTTATTTCATGTACTCCTCATAACTACTCTGAAAGGGTAATATTATTATTCTTATAAGTGAAGAAACAATATAATATGCATCTATTAGAGACTGTGCTAAAAATGTTGAAGCCAGAATTAAAGTAAAATCTAACAAAGTTAAATCCCATGATTTTTGCACTACCAATCTGCCAAACCAGAAAAACAAAGCAAAATGTAACCAATAACATATTAGCAACAATTTTATCACCTGAATCTGTTCATGTGGTGAGATACAGAAATAACAAATGCTCTTTAATAGTCTTTGATGGATTGAGAAATAAATTTAGTTCTACAACTAACAGAATCCTAACCTAAAATTTATAATCTTGTCATTAATGCAGAAAAACTAAAACCCTTATCAACAAATGAATAGGTATTTAGAAGCTAACAAAGTGGTACTTAGAATCTTGTATACCATAGGTCTGCCACATACAAGTTTCTGTAACCTTAGGCAAGATATTTAACTTTTTGGAACTTCATCTTTAAAATAGGGGTAATACTTCTGAGGATTAAATAAGCTAATAAATGTAAAGTACTAGAATAATATCTAGCTTTAATAAGCTCAATATTCAGTAAATGTTAGCTGTCATTCTTATGAATATTACCATTATCATTATAATTATCCAAATAAAGTTAATTAATGACATCCAGAAAAAGCAATAATGGGATAATGTGTCTCTATTTACACATTCTCAAGACCACCAACCCCCACCTTTAATTAGGATCTTAACCTTGCTTTAATTTTTCATTTACTTTTTTTTCTTGTTGAAAGTTAGGTAGTTAGCATGCTTTATTAAAAAAAAAAAAAAATCCTTCATTGCCATGTTATAGAAGTCGTAATATAGAAAAAATTTAGATATATCAGGAAATTATACTTTTAATTTTTTCTATATTACAAATATTCTCCAGATGAAAAATGTATATAGTCTTAAATTTTTTTCTAGATTAAAATATGTCAGGAAATATTTAGAAATTTAAAAATAACTTAGTCCTATCATTTAAAATTACCTATCTAATCCCACTTCTCTAATAAGTTTCAAAAGTTATTCTTTTTTATGTAGTTCATACAGATATATCAATGCCTATTTTATATTTTTAACACAAAAATAGGAAAAATGTTGTATCTTAAGGGCTGCAATCTACTTTTTAAATTAACAGTATCTCATGGACATCCATTATGGTTTGGCTCTGAAATGTCCCTCAAAAGCCCATGTGTTGAAGGTTTGGTCCCCAATGTAGCAAGGTCCAGAGGTGGGGCTTTGGGGAAGTGATTATGAGGGCTCTAACCTTACCAGTGAGTTAGTCCATTGATAGCTAAATGGACTACTTATACTGTTTTTTTAAAAGTGAGTCTATTCAGGATACAATAACATTCCAATTTTATAGTTAAGGAAGCTGAAGGGGTTTGACCAAGATCACACAACTAGCAGGGGTACAGCTGGGATTTACCATGCAGTCAGGTTACTAACCTTACTTACTATTAACCTCCATTTTTTAAATTGATGCATTGTAATTGTACATCTTAATGAGGTACAAGCTGGTAAAGGCAAACATGCACACATTTCTCATTTAACTCTTCCCCAATTCCCACTTCATTCCCTCCCCCTTCCCTCCTTCTCATGTTCAGCTTAGTGATTGACTTTGATACGTTTGTGAATGTACATCATGTGCATTAGAGTGTTTCTCTCTTGCCCCCTCCCATCATCTTCAGTTAGGTCGCCTTCTTTGCTCATCTAAGTTTTCTCATTCTTCATCAGAGTCCCTCCTATGACCCACTTCCTCCCTAGCTTCTGCATATTAGGGAGAGCATTGGATTTTTTACTTTTTGTGACTGACTAATCTCATTTAACATAATGTTTTCCAGTTCCATCCGTTTCCTTGCAAATGACATGATTTTGTTCTTCTTGATGGCTGAGTAAAATTCCATTGTGTACATATCCCATAGTTTTGTAATCCATTCATCTGTTGATGAACATCTTGGCTGGTTCCATAGTTTGGCAACTGTGAATTGTGCAGCTATAAACATAGATATGCATGCATCCATCTGTTAGTTTGGTTTCCATTCTTTTGGGTAGATAACCAGAAGTGGTATTGCTGGGTCATATGGTACGTTCATTCCCATTTGTCTGAGGATCTTCCATACTGTTTTCCAAAGTGGTTGCACTAATCTGCAGTCCCACCAACAATATATTAAGGTTCCCACTTCTCCACACCTTGGCCAGCATTTGTTGTTTGTGTTTTTGATGATTGCTATTCTAATTGAGGTTAGGTGAAATCTCAAAGTAGATTTGATTTGCATCTCTCTGACTGCTAATGATGTTGACCATTTCCTCATACATTTATTGGCCATTTGTATTTCTTCTTTTGTGAAGTGTATATTTAGATCCTTTGCCCATTTTTTGATCAGGTTATTTTTTTTTCTTAGCTGTAAGTTTCTTGAGTTCTCTTTATATTCTAGGTAATAGTCCTCTATTGCAGGTATAGTTGGCAAAACTGTCCCATTCTACTGGCTCTCTGTTGAAGTTCTTTATAGTTTCCTTTTTAAACCTCTCCTCAAACAAAGCTATCACTATGCTACTAACACTAGACTATTAACAATCAGGAGTTATTTTCTCATGGAGTTCAGGTTAGAATTACTGTGTGATAAGTACATAGATAAATAAATCACAATAATATACACACACACGCGTACACACGCGTATATGAGTGTGTGTGTGTGTGTGTGTGTGTGTGTGTGTGTGTGTGTGTATGTATGTAAGTATATTAGGGGTCAAGATTAAAAAAAAAAAAAACACTAGTTGGGCAATCTACATTAAATGAGACCATATCTGTTTTTGGAAACTTAATTGATTCTTTTCCTTTTCCTTCTCTATCAACATTGTAGAAATAGGGTTACATCACTGATTTCATACATAAAATATGCTATTTCAATTAGATGAAGTTTATTTTTTCTTCTATCACTAAAAACATTCCTTTTAGAAGGAATGTAATGTCCTTTCAGAAGGTCTTTCTATCTAGTTTTACCTTTTTTTCCATCAGTTACTAACAGTCAACCTAAAACAGAGCTTTGTTTTTTGGTGAAAATGATAAGACTTATTCTGAGCATTTTTAATTTCTTATGCTCATGCACACATCCATACCTGCACAGTGCCTGAACATGTCCCAGGCATCTTCCCTCTGGCTTCTCTGCAGTTCTCAGCTTAGATTTCAATTTTTCTGAGAGGAGCATCCTCCCCACACCCCACTGAGACTAAGCCTAACACCCTTCTTATGTGCATGGTATTTGGCACAGCAGCAGCACAAAGCAGAACTGTTCCAATTTCTTTCCTTCTTGACTTTAAGATCCCTGACCTGTGTTTCATTTATAAAAACATCTTTTCTAACATGGTACCTGGCACATGGTAAGCCCCAAATTCATATAGTAGAATAAACAACTGACCACTATCCAGTACTTCCTACAGTGATTACACATTACTTTTAGAAGAAAAAGCAATTTTGAAAAAAAGAATCTTTTTGTAGGCATTATCACTCACACCACTGTGGAAGAAAAATCTTTTTTTTTTTTTTTTGCGGTACTGGGGATTGAACTCAGGGGTGTTCTACCTCCGAGCTATACCCCCAGCCCTATTTTTTATTCTTTATTTTGAAACAGGGTCTCACTAAGTTGTGGAGTGCCTCACTAGGTAGCTGAGGTTGGCCGCGAACCTGGATCTTCCAGTCTCAGCCTCCCGAATGCTGGGATTACAAGCATGCGCCACCACGCCTGGCTCGAAAAATCTCTTATACTGTTTATTCTCTCTGTTTTTCTAATAACTTCAAGAGAATAAGTTGTATAACCCCTCTATAAATATAATATTTTTCTTCTATGGGGAGATATAAAGCATGAGATGAGGACATGGCTTTGTGGAGCCCATTATATTTGTTGTTGCTTTAAAATCTTAAAATATGAAGGAATATTCCTTATTTCCTTTCTTCCAACAAACCCTAATATGTAAGTGAGCACATTAGTCACACTTCTCTGTTTCTTAGATCTCGTCTCAGAGTGGAGTATCTTCACGTTTCTTATGTATCTTGGATATAAAATAACACAAGAATTATTCAATCAACTACAACACTGCAGTCTCACTATCATTCTCATGCTAGTGACATTAATGCCTCCTCTGTTCAATTTTACAGGGGTGGACTAAGGCTACCTTGTGATAAATGGGGCATTTATACGTGATACACTAGACTCATGGGACAAAACACATTAAAAAAATAGTAACTTTCATTACTTTGCTTTAATTCAAACAGTAATGTCTACTGAAGAAAATACACAAATCACAGGTAAACAAAGCATTGTCAATTGTTATCAAATTTGTAAAAAATGGAGGGATAAAAGTCAGAATGATGTAAACTGTCATACAGGAAGCATCAGTCAAGTGTAAAAAACTAAATTTGGCTTGTGTTAATTTTTTCTTCCAAGTTGATCAATACTTCCAAGAATCATGAGTATGATGACTTAAAATTCAACATTATTCTTCAACAAAGAATCTTGAATTTCACACTAAACTACAATTAGACAAAAATCACAACTATGACAATTTAGAAGCTAGTGAAAATTCAAGCCATTTCAAATAAAGCCAGGCATGGTGGCACATGCCTGTATTCTAGTACTTAGAAGGCTGAGACAAAAGGTGCATAGGTTTGAGGACAGTCTCTGCAACTTCGTAAGACCCTGTTTCAAAACAAAAAATAAAATAAATATGGCTCAGGTTTATATCAGAGGTAAAATGTCCCTGGGTTCTATCCCTAGTACCACAAAATAATAAAATAAATCTTCTGCCGGGCGAGTGGCGCACGCTTGTAATCCCAGCATTTGGGAGGCTGAAACCGGAGGATCTGGGTTCGTGGCCAGCCTCAGCTACTTAGTGAGGCACTCTGCAACTTAGTGAGACCCGGTTTCAAAATAAAGAATAAAAAATAGGGCTGGGGGTATAGCTCGGAGGTAGAACACCCCTGAGTTCAATCCCCAGTACCGCAAAAAAATAAATAAATAAAATAAAATAAATCTTCTTATCTGACAAATGGAAATAACAATCTATATTTTGCATTTTCGGGTGATTAAATGAATTAATAATAATCCTGGTGTGGTGGCTCACCCTTGTAATTCCAGTACCTGGGAGGCTGAGACAGGAGGATTGCAGGTTCACAGCCAGCCTCAGCTACTTAGTGAGGACCTCCACAACTTAGTGAGACCCTATTTCAAAATAAAGAATATAAATAGGGCTGGGGATATAGCTCAGAGGTAGAATGCCTCTGGGTTCAATCCCCAGTACTGGAAAAAAAAAAAAGAATTTATAGCATGCAAATCACCTAGCATATTTCTTGGCACATAGTGGATGCTCAAAAAATAACAATTACTATCTTAATTTATGGTTAATAAATATTTAAGTGGAAATTAATTCAGGAGGAAAGTAGAATGGCAAAAATGCAAGACACTCATGTATTCTAGTATTCTAGGAAAAGCAACATCTACCTTTTACAAAATACCAAAGAAAATTAATTATATGTCATATGCCATAAAATAAAGTTAAAACAATATAGATTTAATATACAATCTCTACAAAAAGATAATTTTTTTTTAATTACTAATGTTCAATTATATCAGATGTAGCATCTACCCAGAAATTTTCAAAACTTCAGAACAAAGTATATTTAGCTATTTTGAATTTAATGGGCCGGGAATTGGGGAAGGGTTAAATGAGAGATTTGCACACATATGCCTTATAAAGCAACACATCAATGGCAGGGCAGTCTTATCACTTACATATGTTTTTGGTTTTTTGGGTTTCTTTTAATCACAATTCTAGATGAGGCCAATTTTCAGGTGTTACCATTACTTAATACACTACCATTACTTAATTTTTTTTCCAGGTATTACCACTACTTAATACACTACCAAACATAGCACCATCCCCTAATAGGAAGATGGCATCCTACTGTGTACAGTTAACCTGTAGTCTACTGTCTTGGAACTGCGATGACCTAATTAGTGCGCTTGATGTGTTAGAGAACCTGGTATGAAAATATCATGGCAATGTAAAGGATTGGTTACTTATTACAGCCTTCAGTTACAAGGGGGAAAAAAAAGCCAGTTAGCAAATTTGAAACCAAAAATTCAGTGAGGAAAAGGAAACAGCCAGCTAAATCTGCTACAGTAGTTCCTCTTGTCTATAGGACATAAATCCAAAGATCTCCAGTGCTGACACCTGAAACCACAGATAATAACAATCCCTATATATACAATGTTTTTTCCTTTACAAGTTTAATTTATAAATTAGTCACAGTAAAGGATTAACAAAATAACTAATAATAAATAGAATCATTATAGCCATTCTTGCACTCTGAGGCCACTATTAAGTAAAATAAGGGATACTTAAACAGAGGCATGGAGATTCTGCAACAGTATATCTGATAACTGAGACGGCTTCTGAGTGACTAGTAGGTAGGTAGCATAGTAGGTGAACACACTGGGCAAAAGCATGACTCCTGTACTATAAGGGATGGGAAGGGACAGTGTGATATTTCATCACACTACTCAGAACAGCACTCGATTTAAAATTCTTGATATTTCTGGAATTTTCCACTTAATATTTAAAGAATCTAGTTGACAACAGGTAATTAAAACTATGGATAAAGGGTAATATTGTATTCACCTCAAATAATTGCAAAGAATTAAGAATTTGATAATCATGTGTCTTGAGGAATTGCAGAACTCTTTGAACCAAGAATCAAAAGAAGAAAGAGAAGAAACAGGAAATGAGACTGGGTACTAAAAAGGAGAAACAGATCACTTATGACCATGTCCAACACTTATGAATGTTGAATGAGCTATATTCCTGTATTTGTTTAATTTAAATCTTATCCTTTTCATTTAAAAAATCTGAGTGCTCTTCATATTTTCTTGTTTACCCTTATATAACTAAATCATACTCTATTCTACACTTCAATATTGATGTTTTATTTTGTTTTGGTTTTGGGTACTCAGGGACATCTACCTCTTAGCTATACCCACAGCCCTACTTTCATTTTTTAATTTGAAATAGGGTCTCATCACTTAGTTGCTGAGGCTGGCTCCTGCATCTGAGCCTCCCAAGTACTGAGATTACAGATGTATGCCATCATGCCCAGTTATTCTCTGATACTGACACAAAAATATGAAGAAAGACAAAACTGGTAAGACACAGCTAATATATAAAACAAGCTATACAAACAAGGGGACAACAGAAGAGTATAAATTTAAGACAGGTACAACTTAGTTCATTTTTTTCACCATGTTGCTTGTTCCCAATTCAGTATATCTGTAGAGGTTGTTTTGATCTTATAGTTAAAATAACAAACTATTAAGCCGGGCGTGGTGGCGCACGCTTGTAATCCCAGCATTTGGGAGGCTGAGACCGGAGGATCCGGGTTCGAAACCAGCCTCAGCTACCTAGTGAGGCCCTCTGCAACTTAGTGAGACCCGGTTTCAAAATAAAGAATAAAAAAAAGTAGGGCTGGGGGTATAGCTTGGAGGTAGAGTGCCCATGAGTTCAATCCCCAGTACCGCAAAAAAATAATAATAATAATAAAAAAATAACAAACTATTGTCTCAATCTCTGGCCAGTCCAGACATCTTTCATGACAATAGAAAGTGCCAAACTAATCTTTCTGTCCTAAATTGAAACTTAAAATTCATATTTCCATTGGCCATTGTTTCAAGTGATATTGTTGAGAAGATATAAGATGAAATAAAGCCATCCTTTTGAGAGTTGGCTTGATAATCTAGCTACCAATTATAATATCTAGTCTATAATATCAAATACAAAAAAATCTGAATTTGAGAAACTTTTCAGAACAAAACCCTATCACAAGTTGATCAACCAAATCTTCCCAAACTGAAGTCATTAAATATCCTATGTAACATTTCTGCAATTACTATCAGACAACAATGTAATCCAATCTCATTTTTTCAGAATATTAATAAAAACGACAATTAGAATTATTTGATTTCAATTTAAAAACAGAACAATGAAACATTTATGCTAAAAGAAAAATTCCAAGAAAAACAGATACAATGATTTATTATTTCTGATGGAATTTTTTTTTTTTTTTGTGGTACTGGGGATGGAACCCAAGGGCATTCTACCTCCCAGCTATACTCCCAACCCTGTTTTTTTTTTTTGAAACAGGGTCTCACTAAGTTGTGGAGGGTCTCACTAAGTAGCTGAGGCTGGCTGCGAACCCGGATCCTCCAATCTCAGCCTCCCAAGAACTGGGATTACAAGTGAGCGCCACCACGCCCGGCCTGATGGAATTTTTGAAAGTCAGAATAGAGAAATGATAGCACTCTTGGCTCTTCCAGTGAAAACTACATAATGTGAAAGTGAATGTATTAACCTGCATTAAATTTATCAGAAAGAATCTCATCCTTAAGAGACATATTTCTTTCTTTAACAAGCTTAACACATTATACAAAATCTGATATAGGCTGAACATTCCTTATGTAAAATGACTGAGACCACTAGTGTTTCAGCTTTCTGATTTTTTCAGATTGTTGGAATATTTGCATATATATAATAACATTTCTGGGGGATGGAATACAAGCCTAAATATTTCTCAAAAGGACAAATGCAAAAGGCCAATAAAAGTATAAAAATATTCAACATCATTAGTAATTGGGGAAATGTACAACAAAACCACACTGAGATTCTACTTAACTCCAATTAAAACGGCAATCATTAAGAAAACAAACAATAATGAATGCTGACAAGCACACGGGGAAATGGGGATTCTTATACACTGTTGGTAGGATTGCAAACTAGTATAGCCTTTATGGAGATAAGTATGGAGGTTTCTCAAAAGACTGGAAATAGAACCACCATATAACTCAGCAATACCACTCCTTGGTATCCTTCCAAAATAATTAAAATCAGAATACTATAGTGATATATGCATTTTCATATTTATAGCAGCATAATTCACAATAGCCAAATTATAGAATTAACTGAGGTATCTGTCAATAGACAAATGAGTAATGAAAATGTGATACATATACACAATGGAATTTTACTCAGCCATAAAGAAAAACAAAATTATGTCATTTGAGAGAAAATGGATGGACTAGAAAATATTATGCTAAGTGAGATCAGCCAGTCACAGAAAGACAAGAGTCACATGTTTTCTCTCATATGTAGAAAGTAGAGAGAAAATAGGAAACAAAGGGACTTTAAATAAATGAGAGATCAATAGAATAGTAGAAGGGGACTGAAGGAGGGAGATGAGAAAAGGACAAAGAAGAACTCAAAAAGGAAACAGTTCAAACAATGCTATGTCCCTATATGAAGATATTACTACCAATCTCACTAATATGTATAAGAAGAGATAGGTAGTGAGGTAGGATCCAGAGAGTAACATAGCAAGTGCTATGTTCATATATGTTTGTATGACTTTGAAGCTCACTATGATATATAATTACACTGCCCCAATAAAAGTACAAAAATATAAGAAGAGCTAGATTACAGCTCTAAAATCTTGACACACAGAAAATATGAGATAACAAATTTGCAGTTTTTATGTGGCTGACTTTGTGGTAATTTGTTACGCAGCAATAGAAAACTAACATATCATACGTTATAACCAAGGAAAATATTGCTCTTCCATGTTGTTGCTTACCTCATCTACATCAAACATTTATTTTCTCAAGCAGTGCATGGCCTTTTCTATATAATTGAGCAAATAAATAAGTTTCCATTTTCATGAAATCTGGACACTTCATATCTGTAATAAAAGCATTTTACCTACAAGCTTATTTGGTTGTATCTAAAATATATGCGAAAGAAAAACCAAATTTAAAAGTATATTTCCTTAACCTTTTGGAACATTTTCAAAACTTGCATTTTAGAAAGTATTCACCATATCCCATACTTGGAAAAAAGATACATATTTAACATAATTATTTCTCTGAAAATGTTTATGTTACTCACTAAAGTATACAGATGAAGAAATTCATTTCGGTGTGATGAAAACATATCCTCTTACTATGTGAACATTCTTTTGCAATATGTAGTATGTAGAGAAAGAAGAGGCAGACCAATTTCACAATCAAAATAAGTTAAATAACATTAAAGCCCGGCGTGGTGGCGCACGATTGTAATCCTAGCATTTGGGAGGCTGAGACCTGAGGATCTGGGTTTGCGGCCAGCCTCAGCTACCTAGTGAGGCACTCTGCAACTTTGTAAGACCCTGTTTCAAAATAAAGAATAAAAAAAAAAAAAATACAGCTGGGGGTATAGCTCGGAGGTAGAATGCCCCTGAATTCAATCCCCAGTACCAAAAAAAAAAAAAAAAAAGATTATATAATAATAAGTTTTCCCAAACAACAAACTGCTTATGTAGATAAATCTGTCATCTGTTAGGAGTAAAGTTAGCGGAAATAGTTTGATGATATTACTAATCATACAATTAGGGGCAAAATAAGCTACTATTTATGTTTTCAGAATGCAACTTAAAATTTTCTCCTGTGATTCTGCCAAGCCAGAAATTTACTGAATAAATTTCTAAACAAATACTCAGAATAGAGGTTCATATTGTCAATTACCTTATTAACCTTTTTGTACAATTCCAAATAGAATATGGTCTTTTAAAAAATACATTTAAAAAAATCCATTTTAAGTTAGCCTACCTTCCACATTCAAAGTACCCATCTTTGATTCCAAGAAATCAAACAATGTGCTTGGAGCTGACGGCCTTGTATTTCCCAGGTCCTCTTCATCTTCAGATCTTACTCGACCCCTGCCTTTTCCTCTACCTTAAGATTTAAAAGAAAGATTATGTATATATGATTTTGTGTATATATATATACACACATACACATATATATGTATGTATGTATGTATGTATGTAT
>PVLC010010820.1:0-49149 GCA_004027655.1 Graphiurus murinus
AAATTTTTTTTTTTTTTTTTTTTTTTTTTTTTTGTAGTACGGGGGATTGAACTCAGGGGCATTCTACCTACAAGCTACACCCCCAGCCCTATTTTTTATTCTTTATTTTGAAACTGAGTCTCACTAAGTTGCGGAGTGTCTCAGTAGGTAGTTGAGGCTGGCCGCGAACCCGGATCCTCTGGTCTCAGCCTCCCAAATGCTGGGATTACAAACATGCGCCACCATGCCCGGCTCCTATTTTTTATTCTTTATTTTGAAACCGGGTCTCACTAAGTTGTGGAGTGCCTCACTAGGTAGCTGAGGTTGGCCAGGAACCTGGATCCTCAGGTCTCAGCCTCCCGAATGCTGGGATTACAAGCGTGCACCACCATGCCCGGCTGGTATGAAATTTTAACTCTATCACTACTTGAGACATTCATCTTGGTTGCAAATGTGAGACTCAGTACTTTTGGGTAAAGATGATTCTTGGTACAGCTGTTTTATTATTTTTTAATTAATTACCTGGACAGCTCCCCACAGCTGGTTTCATCTCCCAGACCCTGCACTATTTGCTGTTTGTGTGATTTGGTCCTTAAAAACCTCATCTATTTTGAGTTCCTCTTTATCTGTGCGGGATTTATAGTTCCTCAGCTTTGTTAGGGTTCATTGTCAATCTGTTTCCCTTACTTTATAATATCTTCCAGGAACTCTGCCTTTCTGGTTCGTTTACTTTTCTTGTCTATGGTAGTACACCTCTGGCTTTCAAGTGATGCTATGGATGTATTTTTATCTTTTCTTTCTTTTGTCATTAGGAAAGGGATTTGAGGGAGCAGAGAAGCTAGACTCAAAGATATCTGGTAAGCCGTCTTGAGTGAGAGCCTCTATATACTCTTTTCCATTCTTATTATTGACTTCTTAAAATACTTCCCTAGTTCTTCAAATATACTTTTTAAATATTTTGTGGAAATAATCTTCCAGTGGAAAATGTAACTGAATATGACAAGTTCATAGTCATTACTGAATCTAAAAACACTAAAATTCACCAGACAAGAAAGAAAAGTTGTCCCCATATAGGTGAGTTTTATTTTTTAATATATATTTATCTGTGCACTGTAATCATATATCATATTGAGGTTTAGTGTGATAGAAACATACATGCACATAGCTCCTGGTATATTTCCTCCTGGATCCCACCACATTTCTTTTCCTTCCTTGTTCATAATATTAAAATTGATATTGGTCAATTCACAAATTTAAATATGATTGTTTTAACTGTTTCTTTCATCAAGTTTCCCTTTTTTCCACTCTACCTCCATCCCTAAATCCCCTTTCACTATTCTACTGGTATCTCTCCTCATTTATCTGAATTGTCTTTTGTTTTCCAGCTTCTCTCTAGTTTTCACATATGAGTGAAAACATATCACTCTTCACATTCTGGGCCTGGCTGATCTCATTTAGCATAATATTCTATAATTCCATTCACTTACCTGCAAATTACATAATTTTGTTCTTTTTTATGACTGAGTAAAATTCTATTGTGGGTATATACCATAGTTTCATATCTGTTGATGGATACCCAGACTGGTTCCATAGTTTAGCTATGTGAATTGTGCTACTATAAACGTGGTTAAGCACGTAGCACTATAATATTCTGACTTCAGTTCCTTTGAAGTATACCAATGAGTTTATTCTATGTAGCTTTCTAATCTGGAAGACTAGAATTTGACTCCTGGAAAGATAAGAAAAGGTAGTGTGATTCAGAAACTTGCAAATAAAAATGGTAATGAATTCCGATTACCTATTTGTAAGAATGGGTGTGCCAGTCAGCATTCTTACAGCCATAATCTAAAGACTTTACCATGCAATTTAGAAGAAAGAAGATTTATTTTCTTATGATTCCTGATTCAGTCCATGTGAGGCTGGGGACAATGGATCTCAGGGTATGGTAGTGGCAGTGGGAGGCAGAGTGAGGGAGAGTACATGGGCTGTGCTCCTCACATCATGGAGGATGCCAACAATAGAGAGAGTAAGGAGAGGAGGAACCATATATAATCCTCAAGGCCATACCCAGGGATCCACCCCCTCCAGCCACACCCTACCAGGCCAGGCCATCACCCAGATAAATCCATTACAATTGATTCACCTATTATTGGAATTACAACACTCATGAATCAATTATATCAGCTGCAAACATTAATAGATGAGCTCTTTATGGGACATTTTATATCTAAGTATAACAATGACTAAAATGAGAAAGATAGGTATTACCAAGTGTTGTCAAGAATTTTTCCACATGGTAGGAGAAAATTGGTAGAGCAACTGGGATAATCTACTAAATTTGAGCACACAGAAACCCTATAGGCTAGAAGTTTCATTCCTGATTATAGTAGAAACTGACATGCTGAAAATTAGTAAATCACATTTTGTCTGATATACATGAAACTACCCAATCTCTAATTTAGTATGTTTCCATAAGAATAATGTTAATACTCTCTACTTGCAATAGTCAACTATCTTCAGAGCACTCTAAATTATCTCATTCTGTTTCATGGTATCATAATGAAGTTAATTTTAGTCTTCTTAAAAAATCCTAAAATAATTCAGAGAATTGCTCTTTGCCATTGTGGCAAGTATCAGAGTTGGGACTAGAGGGTAAGGCTATTTAATCTTTATACAACTTTCTTTCACTATACTTATTGGGCATTTCCCTATAATCTCAGCACCTTAGATTCATTCTTATTTGTTTCAGTCAGTTTCTCACCTCTGTGATCCAACACCTGACACATAAAACATAGAGAAAGGAAAAATTATTTGCTTATGGTTCCGGAAATTTCAGTATATATATATTCCATCTATACTGACTGCCAAGTAGGAACCAAGCCTATAGGTCCTCAGGGTATGATGACAAGAAGCAGAGAGAGCAAGGGGATGGGGCAAGGGACATATATAGTCCCCAAGATCACATCACTAGAGACCCAACTCCAGCCAGGCCCTGCCTTCAGAGGTCACATCCCCAGAAACACACCTCCAAGCATGGCTTATTCCAGAGCATGAGATCTGAGAACACTTTAATTTCAAACTCTAACATTATATTGTCTTCTCTTGGTCTTCCTGTGTCACAATACACTAAGAAACCAATTTAGGCAACTTCTTAGTGAATGTATGAGCAAATCATTGTTAAAAATGCATCTTAAAAACTTTTTCTCACTCAGTTATTGTTGTGGTATGACTACAGAATGTCCCTCTGATGTTCATGTCTTGGTATGAAAAGTTCATGTGTTGGCAAAACGGAAATGTTCAGAAGTGAAATAATTGAATCTGGGCTCCAACCTTATCAGTGGGTAAATCCATTACTGGATTTATAATTAGAATGGACTTACTGGGTGGTCACCATAGGCAAATAAGATGTGGCTGGAGGAAGCAGGTCACATTGGGATATCACCTTGGGTACTATATCTGTTCATAGTCCCTTATTCTCATGTTCTCTCTTCTTCCTAGCTATCATGAGCTAAACAGCCATCCTCCACCACACTCTGCCACCATGATGCTTTTGTCTTGGATCCTGCCAATGATGCACTGAACTTCTGAATCCATGAGCCCAAATAAACCTTTCCTTCTCTAAGTTTTTGTTTCAGGTGTTTTGGTCACAGCAACAATAAGCTAATTAAAACAGGTATAATCAGGCACAATGTTATGTTCTCTTCAGAAATGTGGCCATAAGATCACATTAATATAGTAACTATGATTAGGTTTCAGTTCAGGTCAGTCTGTGGAAAACAAATTATCTACAAATAAGTGAATTTATTCCTCTGAATTATACAAGTTTCCTGAACTCTCATATACGCAAAACATGGAGTAGAAGACTAGAGATTAGAATGAAGTCAAATGTAGGAACCTGTAGCTCTAGTTATCCAGTGACAAGTATTCCTGAATATGAAAACATCGACTTCTAGTTTACATGTATGTAAACCTCATCATGTCCAATATACATGAACTAAGTTACTCTCTAAAGTATGGCAGTAGGAGAACATAGAGAATACATGTCCTAATTAGGGAAGAGGATGAGAATGCTTAGGAGGTGGGAGGACAAGGGGCAGGTAGGAGTGAGAAAACAGAAGGCCAAGTAATCTTTATGAAACCTGAGATGTATACTCACACAAACATCTAGGGAAACCTCCCATTATCAAGAAAGCAAGGCCCATTGACCTTTTCTATCTATTCCAAGTTGCCTTTCACTTAAGGACTAAATTATCCCTTTGTGTCTTAATTTCTCCTTTAAAACTTTCTTGAATTCTCCTAGTCCCTGCTTTGGCTGCATTTGCTCCATACTCTTTAAAGATCTCTGAATTTAACCTCTATTTCTGTCCTTGAAAAATCTCAAGAGAGGACCTTATTGACAACCAGTCTATGGCTTAAGGTGACCAAATCAAAAATATCTGTGACTGGGAACTGTTTTATTTTGCTTATATTGTTCTATCCCTGGAATTGTTTTGGAATCATGGAATCATGATTTTAGAAAAGAAAAGTAATAGCTTTATAATGCTTTCCAAATTTTGTAAACCTGAAAAGCTTCTCAGTGGAAATAAAAAACAGTTTAAAATGTTCAGACTTAATGCCCATATGCTTCAGTCAGATTAATAGTGCACCCCAATTTAAAATGGTACCTGAAATTTATGCTATCCACAGCATAATTTAAACTGCTTTAATAAGGAACATTTTTCCCAATCACCCTTTGCTACTCTGAAGATGCAGTTATAATTTTTAAGTAAGCAATGTTTAAGCCAAACTGTAATATTTATTCTAAAATACATATTTGAGTCTTAAAGTAATCTGTTTCATTTCATTAAATATGAATATCTCATATATGGCATTAGATTAAGAAAATAACCATCTTACTCTTTTTTATTTTTCTCTCTTTAATATCTTCTCCCACATGAAGGTAGTCAATTATAATTTGTAAGTGGTGATCATAATAACTAAAAACAGGAGAAACTACTCAATTTTCTTTCTATTTCACTACAAATCAATTTTATTTTAGTATCATCTTCAGAGACTACAAAAGAGAGGAAGGGAATACAGGATAGAATTATCTGATATGTAACTATCTCTCAAAACTCTGCCAATGCCAGTAGCCCCGGAGTCCTGATTTCTTTGGCATTGCCCATTCTCAGTGGAATTTTGTGCCTAATTCAGCACTGGAGTAAGGAAAAAAAAATGAGAGTGCTCTTTTGGTTCACATAGGAGAGAAACTATGGCCAGTAGGCTCAGTGGGAACAAAATTAGATAATCGTGTCTTGAAAAAATTAATTTCATTGTAAAATAATACATACAGAAAGAAGGAAACAGAAAAATATGAATAAGAAAATACTGTCATAGAGAGCCACTATTAATAGTTTTTATTTCTATGTAGGTTCTTCCTTGTATATACATAATATAATACAGATACTCAACTTACACAAAGGTTACATCCTGATAAAATCATCATAAATTGAAATTATTGTTTTTTACTTTTATTTTTTATGGTACTGGGGATTGAAAATAAGGACATTCTACCTCCGAGCCACATCCCCATTTCTATTTTATTTTTATTTTGGAACAGGGTCTCGCTAAGTTGATGAGAGTCTCACTACTTGTGGAGGCTGTCCCCAAACCTGCAATCTTCCTGTCTTAGCCTCTCAAATAATGGGATTATAGGCATCATCATGTCCAGCAAATTGAAATTATTATAAAAAATGAACTTAATACACCTAGCTCACTGAACATCATAGCTTAGCAATACTGAAATGTAGAGGATTGGTTGATTCCCCTGGTGATTTTATGACTGACTGCAAGCTGCATCTCTTTTCACTGTTCAGTACCAGAGAGAAGATCATACTGCATATGGCTAGTCTGGGAAAAGATCAAAATTTAAGTATGGTTTTTACTGAATAGGTATCACCTTTATACCATCTATAAGTTTAAAAATATCATAAATAGAACCATCATAAATGAAGGATCATGTGCATGGATATGTTTGTGTGTGTGTATATATACACACATAATATAAAATGCATACATGTACACACATAATATGTATATATTCACACCTTCGTACAACTAATTGTTTTATAATTTAAACCTTTTAATAATACATGGCTAATTTACTTCAGTGTTGTGTATACAATCTGAAAAAATTAAAATAATCATTTATCTATTGCAAAATTTAGGTTGCTAAGCTCTTACTATATGCTGATTACCTACTCAGTTTTGAGGTTATAGTTTCTGCCACAGAAATCTAGACTTTTCACAGAGAGAGTAAATAGACAATTTTTTAAGTGTACAATCAATCTAAGCCAAGTGTGGTGGCATATACCTATAATCCCAGTACTTGGAAAGCTGAGACAAGAGGATTGTAGGTTCAAAGCCAGTCTCAGCATCTTTGCAAGGCTCTCAGCAACCTTTTAAGATCCTGATTCCAAATTTTAAAAAAAGGGCTGGGATTGTAACTTTGAGGTAGAATGGTAGAATGCCCCTGGTTCAATCCAAATTAACCTAAATGTTTAGATATCTTTCAGGAAATGCTTGAGAGTTAGGGAAGGATTTTAAACTGAGAATGGTATAATCAAATTTGCATTTTACAATATTCTTCCAAGCATTCTAGGTCAAGTAGAACCTTAAAAATAAGTCATTAGAAGCTGGATGTGGAGGAGCATGCTTATGATCCCAGTACTTGGGAGGCTGAGACAGGAGGATTGCCACAGCTCCTTAAGTAATTAGTGAGACCTTGTTTCAAAATAAAGAATAAACAATAAGACTGGGGGTGTAGCTCGGAGGTAGAATGCCCCTGGGTTCAATCTCTCATACCACGCACACACACACACAAAATTCATTAGGTAGAAGTGGTGGGGGTTGGCTGAAAATTTAGAGGGTAGATAGGATGACTAAGATCAGTGTATCTCAACTTTGTTACACATAAAAATCAGGATCTAAAAAATTCTGCTGCTCAGGCTGCATTTCAGACTAATTAAGCAGAATGTCTGAGGGAGGAAGCAAGCATTTAAAATACTCCCTAGAAGATTCTAGTGGGCATCCAAGAGTGAGAAGCATTGCCTCAAAGAGATGGCATAGATCAGTGGATCTCAACACTGGCTGCACAAAAGAATCAACTGAAGTGCCTTTATAATTCTCAATTCTCAGGCCACATTCTACAAGAATTAAATCCTGACAATGGAGATAAAACTCATATATCAGTATTTTTATACTGGCTTTATTAAGATATAACTAACACAATACAAATTCATTTTTAAAGTGTGCAATTAGGTGATTTTTAGTATATTGACTTAGTATGGACAATTCATATAAACAGAATTATAATGATCTCATATCTGGCTTCTTTCTCTTATGACAGTGTTTCCAAGGTTCGTCCATATCACTGTATCAATATGTGATTCCTTTTATGGCCAAATACTTTTTTCTTGCAATAATATACCAATAGTTTATCCATTCATCAGTTGATGGACAGTTGGGTTGCTTCCACATTTAGGTTATGATGAGAAATGTTGCTATAAATCTTTGTGTACATGTTTTGTCATGAAAATAAGTTTTTTCAGTTATCTCAGGTGCATAACTAATGGTAAAATTGCTGAGTCATAAGGGAAGTCTACATTTAACTCTATGGGAGCTCTTTCTGAAGAAATGCCAAAGTGCTTTCCAAAGCAGCTATATTATTTCACATTTCTAGCACAATGCATCAGGGTTCCAATTTCTCTATATTCTCATTATTTGTTATCATATATCTTTTTGATTCTAGCTATCCCAGTTGGTGGGAAGTAGTATCTCAGTATGATTTTGATTTGCATCTTCCTAATGCCTAACTATATAGAGAATTTGTTCATGTACTTTTGGGCCATTTATATATCCTCTTTGAAGAAATATATGTTCATTTTTGTCCAGTTGAGTTATTTGTTTATCTTTTGGTAGTTCAAGAACCTCTTCTACTGGTTTTAGTTGTGGAGTTTTATATGAATATTATGCCTAGTTGGTTTATAGTGTTATTAGAATTTTCTCTTTTCTTATCTAAGTTTTAAATATTTCTAGTTTTCTCAAACAATAACTTTTTTCTTAAAATATTTTTCATCTGCTATTGAAAAGGTTAGTCCAGTTCTCTCTTTTATTCGCTGTTTGCTTATCTTTGCTTTTCAAATTCCTTTGCTTTCAACCTATTTGAATTTTTGAATAGTAAGTGTGTCACTTGTAGACAGAATGTTGTTGTATCATTATTTTAAAATCCATTTGGTAAAATTCTACCTTTTATATTATACTAGGGGTTTACATTTAATTTAATTACTAGTAAAGTAAGATTTCTATGTTATTGTCTTTGTGCTTTTTTATTTCTCCATTAATTTTATTTTTTATAGATTTTGCATAGGTATTTTATTATGCCATATAATTTCTTTGCTTATTTTACCATTTTTTTTTGTCCTGGGAATAGAACCTAGGGTCATTCTACTCTGAGTTACACCCTAGCCCTATATATAACCTCCCTAAATTGAGTCAAAAAGATATAGCAAACTTAAACTGACCAATAGCAATCAAAGAGATAGAAACAGCAATAAAGAGTTTACCATCAAACAAAAGCCCAGGGCCAGATGGTTTTCCAAGTGAATTTTATAAAACATTTTTAGAAGAGCTAATCCCAATACTCCTCAGACTATTCCATTAAATAGAAAGAAAAGGGACCCTTCCAAACACATTCTATGAAGCCAATATCACATTAGTACCGAAGCCAAAAAAGACAGCTCAAGAAAAGAAAACTATAGGCCTATATCATTGGTGAACTTAGATGCAAAACTGCTAAACAAGATACTAGCAATGTGCATTCAAAATCACATCAAGAAAATTATACATCATGATTAAATCATGTTTATCCCAGGGATGCAAGGCTGGTTCCACATATGAAAAACAATCCATGTAATACACCACATAAACAGTATCAAAGACAAAAATCACATGATCATCTCAAGTGATGCTGAAAAAGCATTTGACAAGATTCAATACTCATTCATGCTAAAAGGACTTCAGAGAATCAGAATAGAATTAACATACCTCAACATCATAAAGGCAATATACAATAGGCCCACAGCCAACATCATATTAGGTGTAGGGAAACTACAAGAATTCCCATAAAAAACAGTAACAAGACAAGATGTCCATTATCACCTCTTCTGTTCAATATAGTACTTGAGACTCTAGTCAGAGCAATAAGCACCCCCAAAAATAAAATACTTAGGGATAAACCTAATCAAGGAGGTAAAAGACCTCTATAAGGAAAACTATAGAAAGTTGAAGAAAGAAATCAATGAAGACCTTAGAAGATGGAAGGATCTAACATGCTAACCAGTTTTGCCAACACCGTTTGTTAAAGAGGCTATCTTTTTTCCAATATATATATTTTGGCTGCTTTGTCAAAAATCAGTTGACTGTAAGTGTGTGGGTCTGTTTCTGAATCTTCTATTCTGCTCTATTGGTCTATGTGTCTGTTTTTGTGCCAATACCATGCTGTTTTTATTACTGTGGCTTTGTAGTAGAGTTTGAAGTCAGGTATTGTGATACCTCCTGCATGGTTTTTATTGCTAAGAACTACTTTGACTATCCTGGGCTTTTTGTTTTTCCAGATGAATTTAAGGACTGATTTTTCTATGTCTGTGAGGAGCGACCTTGGTAATTTCGTGGGTATTGTATTGAATCTATAGATCAGTTTGGGGAGGATGGCCATTTTTATGATATTTATTCTGCCTATCCAAGAACATGGTAGATTTTCCATCTTCTAAGGTCTTCATTGATTTCTTTCTTCAACTTTTAAAAGTTTTACTTATAGAGGTCTTTTACCTCCTTGGTTAGATTTATCCCTAAGTATTTTATTTTTCGGGGTGCTATTGTGAGTGGAATTGTTTTCTGGATTTCTTTTTCAGTGGGTTTATGGTTGGCATATAGAAAAGCTTCTGATTTTTTAAGATTAATTTTGTATCCAGACACTTTGCTGAATTTGTTGATCAGTTCTGTAAGTTTTTTGGCTGACTTTGTTGGGTCTTCTAAGTATAGTATCATGTCATCTGCAAAAAGGGATAGTTTTAGTTCTTCTTTCCCTATTCTTACCCCTTTGATTTCCTTCTCTTGCCTTATTGCTCTGGCTAGAGTATCAAGTACTATATTGAACAGAAGAGGTGATAATGGACGTCCTTGTCTTGTCACTGCTTTTATTGGGAACTCTTGCAGTTTATCTCCATTTAATATGATATTGGCTGGGGGCCTATTGTATATTGCCTTTATGATGTTGAGGTACATTCTTTCTTTTCTTTTCTTTTTTTTTTTTTTTTTTTTTGCGGTACTGGGGATTTAACTCAGGGGCATTCTACCTCCGAGCTACACCTCCAGCTCTATTTTTTTTTTTTTTATTCTTTATTTTGAAACTGAGTTTCACTAAGTTGCGGAGTGCCTCACTAGGTAGCTGAGGCTGGCCGTGAACCCGGATCCTCCCATCTCAGCCTCCCCAATGCTGGGATTACAAGCGTGCGCCACCACGCCCGGCTTGAGGTACTTTCTTTCTATTCCAATTCTCTGAAGTGCTTTTAGCATGAATGGGTGTTGAATCTTGTCAAATGCTTTTTCAGCATCAATTGAGATAATCATGTGATTTTTATCTTTGATTCTGTTTATGTGGTAAATTACATGGATTGGTTTTTGTATGTTGAACCATCCTTGCATCCCTGGGATGAACCCGACTTGGTCATGATGTATAATTTTCTTGATGTAGTTTTGAATGCACATTGCTAGTATCTTGTTTAGCAGTTTTGTATCTAAGTTCACCAATGATATAGCCCTATAGTTTTCTTTTCTTGAGCTGTCTTTATTTGGCTTTGGTATTAATATGATGTTGGCTACATAGAATATGTTTGGGAGGGTCCTGTTTCTTTCTATTTCACGGAATAGCTTGAGGAGTATTGGGATTAGCTCTTCTAAAAATGTTTTATAAAATTCACTTGGAAAACCATCTGGCCCTGGGCTTTTGTTTGATGGTAAACTCTTTATTGCTGTTTCTATCTCTTTGATTGCTATTGGTCAGTTTAAGTTTTCTATATCTTCTTGAATCAATTTAGGGAGGTTGTATGTGTCTAGAAATTTGTCATTTTCTTCTAGATTTTCCATTTTGTTGGAGTATAGTTTTTCAGAATAGTTTCTGACTATCCTCTGTATTTCCATACTTTCAGTGGTAATATCACCTTTTTCATCTCTTATTTTGGTAATTTGTGTTGGTTCTCTCTTTCTTTTAGTTAGGTTGGCCAATGGTTTATCTATCTTGTTTATTTTTTCAAGAAACCAGCTTTGGTTATGTTGATTTTCTGTATTGTTTTTTATTCTCTATTTCATTAATTTCTGCTCTGATTTTCATGATTTCCTGTCTTCTCCTGGCTTTGTGGTTAGAAGGTTCTTGTTTTTCAAGGGCTTTGAGCTGTGTCATTAGGTTATATATTTGGGGATTTTCTGTTCTTCTTATGTGGGCACTCAGTTCTATAAATTTTCCTCTTAGAACTGCCTTTACAGTGTCCCAGAGGTTTTGATATGTTGTGTCTCTGTTTTTATTCATTTCTAGGAATTTTTAAATTTCTCCTCTTGTTTCTTCTATGACCCACTCTTCATTCAGCAATGTGCTGTTCAGTCTCCATGCATTTATATGGTTACTTTGTGTCTTCTTGGAGTTTATTTCTAGTTTCACTCCATTGTGGTCTGAAAAGATGCAGGGAAATATGTTATATTTTTAAATTTGACAGTGCTCGCTTTGTGGCTCAGAATATGGTCTATATTGGAGAAGGTTCCATAAGCAGCTGAGAAAAATGTGAATTCAGCTGCAGTTGGGTGAAAGAGTCTATACGTGTCTGACAAGTCCATTTGGTTTATGGTATTCTTTAGGTCTGAGGCATCTCTACTGACCTTTTGTTTAGAAGAATGATCTAGAGGTGTAAGAGGAGAATTGAAGTCTCCTAATATTAGTGTATTGGGATCTATGTGTGTCTTTATATCATACAGAGTTTGTTTTATGAAAGTGACTACAGCTACATTTAGGGCATAGATGTTGATGATTGTTATTTCCTCTTGCTGGATTGTTCCTTTTTCTAGTAAAAAATGATCTGCTTTGTCTCTTCTGATAAGCTTACGCTTGTCTAATTTATCTCATATCATGGTTGCTACTCCTGCTTGTCTTCGGGTTCCATTGGCATGGATTACCTTACCCTAGCCCTTCACCTTTAGTTTGTGGGAATCTTTGCTTGTAAGGTGTGTTTCTTGCAGGCAGCATATAGACGGATTCTGGGTTTTGATCCATTTTCCACCTTGTGCCTTTTTGTTGGGGGAATTGAGACCATTTATAGTCACTGTGATTATTGAGAGATGATTTTTAATTACTAACATTTTGAGTTTTGACATCTGTTTTTGGTGGTGTTTATTCTTCTTTGCTTAGTTGTTTGCTTCCTGGAAATTATTGTTTCTCTGGTTCTGACATTTACTCGTTAGTTCTTCTTTATAGTTAATCAAAGTAGTTTCTCTAGTGCTCTTTTGGTAGACATAAATTCTTTCAGTTTCTGTTTGTCATGGAAGGTTTTTATATCCCCGCCAATTTTAAGGAAGAGTTTTGCTGGGTATGAGAATCTTGCCTGCAGGTTATTTTCTTTCAGAGTTTGAAATATGTTACTCCAGCCTCTCCTGTCTCATGACTTGATTTGGTAGGTCTGGAGTGATTATAATTGGTTTGCCTCTAAATGTCACTTGGCCTTTTACTTTTGTTGCCTTTAAGATTCTCTCCTTAGCCAAATTAGTCAACTTGATTATTATGTGGCGTGGTGAACCTCTTCTTTGGTCTTGTCTTGAGGGAGTTCTGTATGTTTCCTGTACTTGTGTGTCGACTTCTCTTTCTATGTTTGGAAAATTCTCTGATATTATTTCTTTAAAGAGATTGTTTATTCCATAAGTTTCAACTTCTAATCCCTCTTCTATGCCTACTATTCTTAGGTTAGCTATTTTAAAAATTGGCCCAGATCTCTTTGATGTCCAATTCATACTGTAGTATTTTTTTTTCTAAGTTGTGTACTATAGATTCATTTTTGGTAGGGTCATCCTCTAGGAGTGATATTCTATTTTCCATGTGATCTAATCTGCTGTTCATAGTTTGTATTGATGCCTTCATTTCATTTATTTTATCTTTCACTTCCTTCAATGCTTCTCTTTGGTTTCTTTTCAGGTCATCGAATTCTTTGTTTATTTGTTCCTTTATTTCTTCCTTTGTTTCTTTCCAGCTTTCCCTACTTTCTTTCTGAAAATTCTTCATTGTTTCTAGTATTAAAGATCTGAATTTTTCTTCTGGTAATCTCTGCCATTCTGGGTTGGTGAGATCTGTTATTGAGGGGTTGTGGTAGCTCATTGTTTCTTTGTTATTTTTCGTTCCCCTGGTTCCCTTGTTCTTAAATTTATATCTTTGGTGTTCTTGCAAGTTTTCTCATCCAATCTCTGCAGTGGGGGTTTAGAGGTGTCTGCTGATGGTATGTACAGGGACATGTTGTGTTCTGTGATAAAGTTTGGGTGAGAGGTCACAGTAATGATTGCAGGAATAGGGTAAAAAAGAGGGTATGTTCAAGCAGAATAAGAGATTGAGTGTGCTGAGGTCATATATTGTAAAGATTAGAGATGGTAGATATGTTGGGATATTCTGGTAGTCAATGTAGAGTTTTGATTGTGGAAGTATGAGATGGTCTTGATATGAGACAAGGAAAAAGAGGAAAAGAAAAGAGAGGAGGTAAAATTTTGCGGAGAGGAATATGGGGGGGTGCTTGTAAAAGGGATAAGGAGGGGATTCAACAAGCTAAGCAAGAAATAACAAAGCAAGTAATCATCCAAACAAACATAAATAAATCAAGGCTATGGAAAACGAAAACAGAGTAAAAACAGATAAAACTTAACACCAAAAAACCCCCCAAAAACCCCACAATCTAAAAACAGCAATCAGACACTAAAACAAACATTCTGCTAGTTCATAAGTACCGAGCTTAATTGTTCAAGTGTGTCTCTGGCATTTTTATTTGCTCTGTCAGTGCAGGCAGGGGGTTTTGTTGGTTTTCTCCCACTGCTAGCTTATGTCTCTGTGCTCTCCACAGGGCCTGACTGCGTCTCTCTCCCTGCCTTTGCTGATGGCAGAAGTGCAGTCTAAATGTCGGGCCTTTTCAGATGCCCTATGTGCGCTGGATTCTTCCACACTTCTGTTCCCATCTAAGGGCTAGAAGGGCGGGTGTCTGAGTCTATCCTTTCTTTTGTGGCCCCTGCACCCCAGGCTGCCATCCAACTTACAGATCCCTGCTTCTCCGAATTCCGTCATTGCCTGCTCCTCCTCTGGTCGCCGGGAGCACAAGAAGTCAATGGAGGTCTGGATAGCTGGCAGGACGTTGGCTGGGAGGGGCTGGCGGCAAGTTGGCGGCCGCCATTTCGTGGCATGCGCCAGCTCCCCTGTTCCTCCTGGGCTCTGTTCAATCGCTCCCGTTGCCCCATTCAAGTTTCAACCACTCTGCTTCTCCTTCCTTCGGTCAAGAAGCTGTGTTCGCGGCCGTCCTGTTTCAAGCTCTGCTGTGCAGTCAGTCACTGTTCCATCTCTGGAGCAGTGTGCAGGGGTGGACCCTCGGGAGGGCGCACTCCCTTGCTCTCCCTGCTCCGCTTTCTGGGTCTTCTTTAGTTGTGGTTCAAATTTCACTTTTTTTATTGTTGTTTCCCTTCTGTTAAAAAGCTCTTTTTATGGTAAATTTAGTTCTAAATCACAGCATCTGGGGAAAGTTGTTTCACTCAGATGCCGTCTTGGATTCCTCCTCATTTCAGTTTTTATACTTTCCAACTCACACAATTTCTCTTTGAATGTTTTTCTACCTTTATTTCTTTCTTTCCTTATTTTAGTTTTTTAAAATTATTTTTTTCATTGATATTCTGTATTTGGCCACATATTGTATTTTAACTCTTTAGACACCATTTTGTTTTGTTTTTTGAAAATATTTATAATAGCTGACTTGTCTTTATCTAATAAGTCTAATAAGTTCCTCAAAGACAGTTCCTATTAATTGCTTTTTTTTTTTTTTTTTTTTTTGCATGGGGCATAATTTCTTGCTTCTTTACATGTTTTTCTCCCTTGAAAAAGAGGCCTTTTGTTGCAAACTCCATAAATCAGCTCCATCCTGTTTGTTGCTGCTGTGGGGTGTAATTATTTTGTTGCTGTGAATGGTTATGAATTGAATTTTTTAGACTAGTTCTGTGAAGATTGAAATTTTTGTTTTGTATATTCCTCATCATCTCTGGTCAGTTATCTCAGTGGTAAGCTAATGATGTGGCAGACATTTTCTTGAGTGCATTCAGTGGATGCACCTTCTTGACTTTGCTGAGGGGCTTTGCATGTGTTCCAGTTGCATTCTTCCAGGATTTAGGGATTAAACTGCTTTCATTTATCAAACAGTTTCAAACTCTACTTTTGCCTTCATTTCCTGCTTGTGAAAAGCTTCAAGGTCATCTGCAGATAAAAGAAGAGGGTCTTTCCCATCTGTGTACACATCCCTGCATGGGCACACAGCCTTCCATATTCCCAGGAATATATTGGATATTCTCAAAGTCCCATGAAAATCTCATTCTCTAGTCTTTTTTTTTTTAAATTTTTTGGTAAGTCTTTTATTTAATCTAACTGGTATCACTGCCTCAGGCAGATACACTATTAAAATTTGGCATTGGTTGTTTTCACACTGAGAATGCTGAGTCAGGTTTTGGTCAGCTCTCACTTGGGTCAAAAAGAAAAAACAAAACAAAACAAAACCTTCACAAAGGAGGTGCCAGAGAGGTAAATATTGAAGGTTCTCTAGATATGTAAATTTTAGGAATGCTAAGTCCCCTCACTTTCTTCCAAGGCTCTAGGCTGCTGGGTTTTATAGTTTATGCAGTCCTGTAGCTTTTGGTTTGAAGGCTACCAGAGATAAGAAAGAGAAGAATAGAGTAAGTTAAAATGCCACAATGTTTGCTCGGTTTTATTGTTTTTTCCAAGGATCAATTATATTTCTTGAATAAATGTTCCTTGGAATTTTGTTGTAAGCCTTTTGGTAACTTACAGAAATCTAAAAATATTCATTTTGGCCATTTTATCAGGATCCTCATTGCTTTTATGGAGGAGGGGATTTATGGATGTCAATATTCTGCCATTCAGAACTGCATCTATGAAAATTTTCAATAGTTTTCACTGTTAAGGCAAAGGTGAAAACCACTGGTTTATAGAGAAAAGAGAGTTCAGGACCAGATTATGAAAAATACATGCATATAAAACCAGAAAAAGGAAGAAGAGCTTATGAATGAGATAGGTAAGGAATTGTTCAGAGATGGAGCTTATTAAAAAAAAAAGAGCTGGATATAGTGGCATGTTCTAGTACTTGGGAGGCTAAGACAGGAGGACTGCAGGTTCAAGGCCAGCCTCAACAAGGCTGTGAGACTCTCAGCAACATAGTGAAATCATATACATATATACATACATATATATATATATATATACATATATATATATGTATATATATATATATATATACACATATACATATATGGGCTGGAGGTTTAGCTCATAGGTAGAACACTCTGAGTTCCTGAGTTCAATCCCCAGTAACACACAAACACACACACACACACACACACACACACACACACACACACAAACACACATATACACAGACACACACACAAAGGACTTTCACAAAGTGAATGGTCAAAGCTTTTAAATGCTATCTACACATATCAGAAAATGTATTTAAAAAGAAAGACCATCCCCAGTTAAGTTTAGTTTAACAATTTTGTAACTTTACGATTGTACAAAAGCAATACACAGTAGAGGCCATACTTCAAACTTTGAATTTTTATCTTTTCTTGGGTATTGCAGAACAAGACACTTTTTTTGATAGTGAGCAGGGACAGGGAGCCAAGTGATCTTGAGGATAAACAACCTGATACTCTACAGTGTACTGTTTTGCTGAGCTATGATGTTCAGTAGGTTGGGTGTATTAAATGTATTTTTGACTTACAGTATTTTCAACTTACAGTGGGTTTATCAAGATGTAACCTCATTGTAAATTGAGGAGCATCTATACTGATTTTAATGATCTATTAAAAGCTCACTGTGACTCTTACTATAGCAGTTACAGTGAAGTGGTGAGCAGAATCCTGACTGCAATAAGTTATAACATAAATGAGAGGTAAACAAGATAGAAAAAGTTTAAACAACCCTGAAAAAACAGAGCTATGAAGAGAAGAAAATATAAGCCAGAATAGGATTTCAAGTTAAGAATCTCACATACTCCAATGGTTCAGTTCAACTGTTTCATTCATTATTCATAAATTTCTCTTTTGTCCTCTAACCTAGGTCAGAGGGCCATCATTAGTGGATTGAAGTTGGGGACAATGAGAGTGACCTTTTCTCCATTGTACAGGAAAGAAATGTGATGCAAAACAATTAACTTGTACCTCTAAACAGCTTCTCAATGAAACTGTGACAAATAATGATGGTGGCTCTAAAAGGCATGCATAAAGTTTGATAAAACTGAGATTAAACCCCCGCTCCATCTCCCTCTTGGTATTATTTGTCTGACCTTGACCAAATTACTTGGTCAGTCTCTCAGTCTCGCTTTCGTCATATGGATAATAATACTAATCATTAAAGATTGTTGTGTGGGCTAATTGAGATATTGCCCAGGCTTGTCAGTAAAGTCCCAGTTCTGCTTCTTACATGCTATTTGAGAATAGAAGGATTAGCCTTTTAACATCTCCATTTTATCATCTTTAGTATAAAAAATTAGATTATATAATCTCTGTTATAATCAAATGGGTCTCTGATATCTTTTAGTTAGTTATTATTCTTTACATACTTTGTGGCCTAGATAGACATTTGGAGTTGGTCTGGGGCTTAAATAATTTTGTATGTGATAGTTTTCATTAAAAAGGGCCTTTAGAATTCCAAAGAATTGACTTACAAACAAACTTCAGAAGATAGTTTTGCCAAACTAGGGAGTACTTTTCAACAAATGGGCTTATCCTAGGATATACAAGATATAGTGCCCACCAATGCATATTTTAGATCCAAAAATGATAAACTTTGGGAGAGGCACGTCTAGCATAATACCAGATCTTACTGATTATGTCTATGTGATGGGAGCTCCTAGATTTTTTTCCTGAAATGTTTCTAAGTATCAGTTATGAAGACTGATAACTGATAGTTTGCAGAGGAGACTTTGAAGTAGTAAACTGCACAAGGAAGAAGAGCAAGCTTGAAGCCAGGTAATGTTCAGGGAAGAAGTAAAGAGACAAGCAGGAGTGAATCATCAGATGCAGGAGAATTGGTAAGACCAACAGAGCATAATGAGACTAGGATTAGATAAGGGACTTAGAGACACAGGAAAAGGGGGGACTGGAGGCCAATTTGGGCTCAGCTGGGCCAGAATGGAAAGTGATGAACAAAGCAAAAAAGATTCACCTTCTCAGAAACTGATTTCTTTTTCCCACCAATACTCTCAGCTTGTTTTGTTGAATTCACTGCTGCTATATTATAGTATAATTTTATTTGGGTAGACATAGTGTGTAATTTAACCTCCCATTTCAGGATAAGAATTAAAGGCTGCTCATTTTCTATTAGTAGATTGGTGCTTTAAAGACTAAGGAAAAGTAACTTTGTGATTTAAGATGAGATTGAATAAATAGGGAATAAAAAATACTGAGAAGCAATGTTGGAGTCATTGTGATTTTATTATACACCATTTTCCACTGAATTTTAAACACATGGTATCCCAATTGAGGTTCCAGTCTGCATTGTGAAATAATTTCTACTTTGACTCTTTTTCCTTCTTCTGCTTATTCTCCCCAGGTGAACTATAACATAGATTTATTTTTTAAATTAAAGATAGCTGGCCAATTTTCCTTTGGGGCTACTCCAATTCCATACTACTTCTTGAGATAACAAACTATCCAGGGTGGGCAGTGAATTCTATTATTGTCTGTTTTACTGGAGGCTTCCCATTCTCTCAAAGGCATTTTGCTCATGTATGCTGTTTGGAAGAGAGGATGGACCCTTGGGTAGGTGAACTCTTTGGATGGCACTGTTGATCAGTGAGGGGTTTGTAGGCAGCCAGGTAGCACTGAAGCCTTGGAGATCTTTTTTTAACAACCTGCAAATGATACTAACACTATGAAAGAATTCTCCAAAGACAGACATTTTCAATTAACCAAATTGCTCTAACAGGGCGTAGCTCAGGAAGATTTAAGGCAGAGTTAGTTGCTATTCCGGCCAAGAAGACTGTTCTGCCAGTTGAAAGGCAAGCACATCCTTCCCTGCCAGCTTGGGAAGAGATGGTTCTTGCAGTGACAGCAGATCTACCATGCATGTTTGATTTAAGGCCCTCAATTACCATAGCTTTGTAATTATCATCTGGCAATGAAAAGTAAAGTATGGATCTTAAATTTGAGGGTCCAGAAGTCTGTGAAATGAATATTCTTTTTGATGTCTCACCTCTTTTCAACAAATTGGTCTTGATTTGATAAAAACCATAGAAGAATCTTTTCCCAATAAATGTTATTCATTTTCACTTTGCTAATGAAAATGTTATTTCAAGAGGCTATGATGGTGTTCAAGACTTCTTATAGGAGGCATGATTTGTCTTTAAGTTGACTGGCTGACATCCCAAATTTCACATGAAGTTGTGAGAAAGATATTTAAAACCTATTTTGATTAATAAGTTCTTTATTCTGGAATAGCATACTCAAAATGATTCTAAAAGGTAAACATTATATTGCAGACTTATTTTTAAAATCTTACTGTTACTTAAGACCAATGATATGTAGGGTAATGTGACTCCCTTTTTTCCTATGTTGGGACCATATGTTCTTTAGGAAACACAAATTCCAAAAGATTTGTAAGGATGAGAGAAGTTGCCTTTTCTTGATGATACTTAACTTCAGTCAGGAGCATTTTGTTAAATACCTAACTTTTATTCAATGACCTGTGTTTCGCCTATGGTTAAACAGCATGGAATGAAGCAACCTGGGCTTGTTTCCAGATCTCAGTGCAAATCTGAGTTCTTACATGTGAATAGGTGTGTCCATGGATATATCTCTATTCCTCTAGGCCCCAAATCTATAATACCGTGGCACTGGAACAAATCCTTTCTGGGTTCCTCTCATCTTTTACATCTATAATTTTATGAAGATGGGAATCCCTCACCTTGAGAAAGTTACCTTCATCATCTAAGTAGCCCTCAGCACATAATCTTTTGAAAATTGTTATTTATGACACTCTAGTGATTAATGTTTAGAAAACTGTTCTCTGAAGGTTTCTCCCCTACGTGTCTGATATTATTATAGATAATGGAAATTTGAGGTCAAAAGTAGGAGCATCTGCTCTTTCCCAGATTGGGGTTAGAATAGGAATGGGAATGACTTCTTTTTGTTCTGCTTCTACCCTGGATCATAGGGCAATGATTAGCAGCTTAAATTCAGGGATGATGAGGGTGACTTTTATCCCATTGTACCTTTTTCCCTGGTCTAATGGGCTCATTTAACCTTTCACATATGTCCACTTGTATTATTGTATTACATAGAGTGCTGACTTCCCAGCTAGACAGTAAGTTTTTGTAGGTCTGGGACCATACTCTTAAGCTCAAAATATCACGAGTTCCTAGCATCTAACAGCTATTCCACAACTAATCAATCAGATATATACCATGGTTTTTAATTAAGAATGTTTGTGGAAAGATTATGCAGACTGGAGATTTCCTTTTAATCACTAAAATGTAAGCAATTTCCGACAAACTCAATGAAAAAAGAATGTTTAAATGAATCATTCGGTCTACTATAATAAACAAGCACTTTGGGGTAATTAGTCTAAATCTGTTTATAATTTAAAATATATAACATAAATCATACTGTATACAGTTAAGTAGTTGTGAGTTCATAAAGTGTATAATCTGACACTAATTGTATGACCGGGCTTCCAGATAGTGGATTATTTATTAATATAACTTATATAACATCTGATTAATATCTCAGAAATGCACCTATGAATGATCCACAAATCTGTATTCTTTACTTTGGTATGTAGAATTTGGGGATTGTGTTCAAAGGAAAACTATCCTAGACTTAGTAAATCATACTAAATAAAAATTTATAAAGATAAAGATTATGAAAGGGACACTAGAAAAACCTACACAAATTGAGATCCCTAGAATTTCTTTAAGCATTCATGAGGAGGAAGTAAGTTCTCTCATTAAACTCCCTTGGTGTGAATATCGTAGTTCAATATTTCATAAATATTTAATGAATTATTATTTCCTACAACTTCTGAGTGTTGGGACAATTGGAGCTTTGTTTAAAATTTCAGTATATGTCTGAATGTGTGAGGGAATGGGTGATGATAAATACCTGACACTATAAGTATAAGTGTGTCTTAAAAATGTATGGGCAAAAGAATTTCGAAGTTTTAGACCAGTTAGGAAAAATGTAAAGTATGTGTGTGTGTGTGTGTGTGTGTGTATGTGTGTGTGTGTGTGTGTGTGTGTGTGTGTGTTGCTGGATATTGAACCTCTAAGATATACCCCCATCTCTCTCTCTCCTCTCTCTCTCTCTCTCTCTCTCTCTCTCTCTCTCTCTCTCTATATATATATATATATATATATATATATATATATAAATTATTTTATATATACAGGGTCTTGCTAAGTTATCATGCATTGGGCTTGAACCTGCAATACAGGTGTGCACCCCAGATCTGGCTTTGGTTTAGTAAGATTCTTTATAGTATGAATTTGAAAGTGCTTAATAAAGTGCTTCTTAATTCTTAATTCTTAAAGGTATCATTAATAATAATAATATTATTACCAATGCAAATAATGAACTTGGCAGAAGCAAAATATTAGAGAAATCCTGTTGGGTGCCTTACTTGTTTAACCTTCATAACAACCCTGAAATGTAGACATTTTATATTTGAGTAAACTTAATCTTCGATGCTTGAGAACTTGAAGCAAATAAGTACTGAAACTAAGTCTGATCCCAAATCTCTCACATTTCAAAATTCATGTTCTTTCATTGTATCATGTTGATTTCTGATGCTAAGGAAAAAGTTATTTTTCCTTTTGCTATCTATATTGTAGGTAGTTCTTTGCATACTGGTTCTGGCACTGTCTCACACAGGAGCTTCCAATAACTGCCAGTCACATGGTGACAATTATGCTTGATGAAGCAGATCCAGTAAGTACTTGATCGACTTTTTCCCATAAATGCTGACATTCTGCAGCCAAAGGGAAAGGAACACTTGCCATTATTCTAAGCACTCTGGCCATCTCCCCTTGTCTCTCCCAATAATACCAGGCCCCAAGATACTTAAGACCAGTGTTCTCAAATAATTAGTGTTAGCCCAGATTCCATGGTTTCCATCAAATACTTCTTTGAATAATTTGAATTTTTGGAAGTCTGGAAGTCCTACAAGCAGACAGGTGAAATTTCAAGGGGTGTTTGCAATGTATAATTTTTGCAATTGGTAATTGCATCCCTGGTATTACATTTCTATCAATATTGAAGTCTTTACAATGTTCCAAAATCCTCTAGAAATACATAGGGAAGAAATGCATACATTTAGAAATTATGAATGCATGCTATTATGAGAATATAAGTATCCCTGCAAGATAATATCATAGGTATTGGCTAGCACATTGTTTTATAGTCCAAGGTGACTTCAGTAGTTCCTCAAAAAGTAGCCCAAAGCCTCTGTCTCAGAATTGTTCAACAAAAACAAGCATAGTGGTGCACACCTGTAATCCTACTACTTGGGAGGCTGAGATAGGAGGATCACTGGTTCCAGCCTCAGCAATTTAGTGGGGCTCTTCACAAGATAGATTGTTTCAAAACAACAACAACAACAAAAAATAAAATAACACTGTGGTGGTATAGCTCAAAGGTAGGATGCTCCTGGGTTCAATACCAAGTATCCTCCCCCACACACAAACAATTGCTCAACAAGCTTGATGTCTTGAGTACTTTAGACCCTTGCCTCAAATTATCATGTTCTGTAACACAGAGTATTTGTATAATGTAAGTAGCTTAGTATACTACATTTTAATTTTGGGGGGCACTCAAACATGGCTCATGTATCATTTCTGAATGACTCTCCTTAAAAAATAGGACAGGAAATCAGGCTTTTTCCTTAGTGGGCTCCAAGTTTCAGGGTACCTTCCTTCTAGCCATGTAGATGAAGGGGTGGGAGGATCCCAAGAAAGAATAAGGAAAACTTAGTGAGAGGAGGACATGGATCACAAAGATCTTAGCCAGACTCCACCTTTGGCTAGAACTGGTCCCATGGACCCAGCTAAATGCCAGAGGGCTAGAATATACCCAAAAGGCAAATACTACAGTTTTGTGAACAAAGAACATTTTTCTCTGCCTAAGTTACTTGAATGAGGCTAACCAAAACAAGAAAAAAAAAATCAAGCAAGCATGAAAAACTTTGATCATAATAAAATTTTAATGCATACCAAAGAAAGCCTTTATTAGGAATATAGGCCTGTGAAAAATAATAGAATCATAATGTGACTTTTAGCAAGATATTTTCATTTTTATATATCTACAGTGTGGTCCTTAGGGAAATCCAAATTAGGACTTTTGACAAGGAATTCTTGAAACAGGTCCAGCTTAATGGGCATATAACCCATGTTGGTACACAGGGCTGTGTTCTTACCATGGCCTACATTTGGCTTAATGTTCTGTTATTGCTGTCTCAACATTTTTAATAATTGTGAACAAGAGGTTCCATATTTTCATTCTGCACTGGCCTATTATTCCAAGCACTCTAACAGTCTCTCATTATATAGTTGGTTCTACCTGGAACTCATGCCTTATCAATAACTGTATTTGTCAGCATTTTCACTGCTATAATCCAAAGATTTTCACTGCTATAATTTAGAGGAAGATTTACTTGCCCACAGTTTGGGGTTCAGTCCATGTGAGGCCAGGGATCCAGGCTCTCAGGGCATGGCAGCAAGAAGCAGAGAGATGAAGAGTGCAATGCTTCACTCTCACATCATGGAGACCACAGGCAAGATAGAGTGAAGGGAGGACTAACTATATATAACCCCCAAGGCCACAGCCCTGGGCATCTACCTTCTCCAGCCACACCCTACAATCCCCTACAATCCGGAGCCACTCCCACATAAATCCATTACAATGGATTTATCCACTGCTGAGATTACAACCCTCAGGACTCCATTATACCAACTCCAACTACCAATTTTGAGCTCTTTAAGGCTCTACTCTATATCTAACTATAACAATGACTAAAACTGGGCCTTCAAGGGTAAAATGAAGATGAAATATTTAAGATGCAATCAATGCTAATTGTCCTTTTAAAGAAGTTGAGTTACTGCATGCTGTGTGTGTGTGTGTGTGTGTAAGAGAGAGAGAGAGAGAAAATGAATGTGTGTGGACATGTGCACTAATCTATGTGTACATGTAAATATATGCTCATATAGAAGTGTATATTTTTATGACAAGGTTTATTAAAAGCAATCTGTTTTAACTGATATTCACTGGGCATCATTCCATTGTTTATTGTTAGCTACTCATGTGAAGAGTGGGTTGATGCAGTAGCACAAACGTTTGTTTCAGATAAATGGGCATTTCAGTTGGATAAATTTTAATTAAGTAACCTTCATTGTACAAATAGTTGTTTTTGTACTGTGAGAAAAACTACTACAATTTACTTAATCTGTTTTCTGGAATTGGAAGTTTTTCAATTTTGTCTATAACCTTCAATATGTTTTTCCCTATGAATGTTTCAACTGTTTAGCCACAAAAATAAGAAATCTGAAACTTTTGCAGTATAATGTGTTGACTCTGTTCTCACTACAAATGCCAAGGCATAAGTTAATTATTCTTAAGCTCATATAGACTGAGGCCAATTGCTGAGGTTAAGAAGTAAAAAGGTAGCCAAAAGTCTTGAATTTCCAGGCTTACTTGGTTATGAAATAATTTGTTAATAAATGCTGCTTCCCCATCAGTTGGCTATATTGCATTTCATAAGGATTCATTTCTTTATTTCATATATACCAAAGGAGAACACTGCATTCTTAATTCATTAGGAACAAATGCCATGTCTTCCTATTTCCAGAGCCTCATAGAGCTACCTGGAACCTAGAACATGTTCACTACATATTTGATGAAGAAATAAAGCAATAAATGTCATGATATTTTTTAAAAAATCACCTTTCTTTCCAAAAAATAGGTCTTCCCAGGTCTTCAAGAAAGTTTCTACTCTTGAAAAAGAAAAAACAAGGTGTTTTTGTCTTATAAAAACACTTTAAACTTGCACTATGTTATTTGGTCTATATAGGTAGGGTCCAGGTAGGGATGAAAGTAAGCATTTTATTAAGTGGAAATTTAAAGTATCTGTTCTGGTTAGCATTCTTTCTACCATAATCTAAATATCGGACCATGTAACTTTCAGGAAGGAAGATTTATTTGCTCACAGTTTTCCTTGGAGATATCGAAGTTTAGGTCATATAAGGCCTGTGTCTGGATTTCAGGGTATGGTGGAGGGAAGTGGAGAGAGGGAGAGCACATGGGCTGTGCTCCTCATATGATGGAGACCAAAAGCAAGAGAGAGAACAGGGGCAGGAGGAACCATATATAATCTCCAAGTGTGCACCCCCAGGAAACCACCCCCTCCATCCACACTCCACCAGCCCAGGCCACCACCCAGATAAATTGTAATTGATTTATCCATTGCTTGTATTACAACCCTCATGACTCAATTACATCAGCATCAAACATTAATAAATGAGCTCTTTAGGGGACATTTTATATCTAACTATATCGGCATCTGAAGGCTAAAAACAGTATGTACCTAACTTAACTGTCATATTCAAAAATTCATTATTTCTTGAAGGATGTTTCTGTTCTGTTGAAAAAAAAAAGCTTGAGTTGTCTGAATACACACATACAGCACATGTGCAAATAAAGGACAATGTATATGGATTTTAAAAATATATATTCATAGATTTTTATATTAAACTTACTGCTAATGTTTTCCCACAGTCTATTAGTAAATGTGAATAGGGTTGTTTATTCTCTTGTTTAGAGCCAGAAATAATTTACTCACAGTGTTAGTTTCCTGTGGCTACTATCACAAATGTGGAGGCTTTAAACAACAGATATTTGTTCTATCCTAGCTCTGGATATCAGAAGTTCAAAATCTGTAACAGTGGACTAAAATCAAGGTGTGTCTGCAGGGCCAGGCTTCCTCTGGAGGGTCTAGGGGAGAATCTATTTCAGCCACTTAGATTCTGGTGATGGCCAACATTCCTTGGTTTGTTATAGCTGCATCTCTCCCAATCATCAGGCCAGTATTTCCAAATTCCTCTTGTTGTCTCCACATTATCTTCTTGTCTCTGCATCAAATCTTCCCCGTCTCTCACTTATGTGGACATTTGTGATTATACTTAGGCCCCATCCATGTGTTTGGGATAACCTTTTTATCTCAAGATCCTTAATTTATTCACACTTGAATAAATTTGGGACCCTTTTCCCAAATAAGGTGGCACTCACAAAGTTCCATGGTTCAAATCTTCTGCCTTTGGGGGCAATTATTTAGCCTACTATACTTGCTTTCCTGCTGTGTGCATTAATAAGTAAGTGTGGGGTTTGAGGTGACATACAGTAGTACAATTTTCTCCATGCTCGCTGACACAGGAATAAGGATTCCATGTAATATGTGTATTGGAGAATTATAAACTAAATAACATTATAAAGAAAACGTTCCCTAAAGAAGCAGTCTTTGGTAAGTAGGGCTCAGAGAGGAAGTTCATTACTTCATGATAATACTTCGCACAAATTAAAGTAATGTTAATTATTTCCCCCAAAGCAAGGCTATTAAACAACTTATTGCTTCTTCTTTAAGAATTTATTTTGGTCTTTTGTGTGGTCCCACCTTTTCCATCATATCTTACTTTTTACCCAGAGGGGATATAAACACCTCCCTGACAATTATTCCTGATATATTTCATCTATAAGTATAACAGGAAAAGGAAATAAATGATCAAATAGATCCTGGTAAGATCTTCAGCAATCAAAGACAAAAAGCTCCAGAAATATTTCATTTGGTAGAAGTGCATTTTGAAGTGGAATTCCCAATAAATGAAAAAAATAAGTGTTTCTACATCTAGTAGCCATGAAGAGCTAAACTGTTAGTAAACTTGTCACTGATCAGAGAAGAATAAAATAAATTTATTTTATTTTTTGTTGCTGAGGTAAGACTCTTCTAAACATGAAACAAAGCATCTCATTCCCTCAGTGTATTTTTATTAATCTCCTACTATGTGACCTATAATTGTGCCCAAACCCCTAGCTAATACGTTGTTTTTGTCCTTCTGTTAAAGCCTTCCATGGAATTTGCAAGTTCTTCAAAACTTTGCAAAGCTCTATGCATAGCTATTTAAACCAGCCAAGGTCACAAAAGAACAGTGTAGTTGTGAGACTGGGGAGGGGAGGAAAAACAAGAATGCTGGGATGTTACATAAATGTCCTCTAACACATTCCCTGTTCTGAGGGCTAATGTACTGTAGCAATTCATCAGTCATTCTAATAGTCTTTTAACTTCTATCAGAAAGCCTACTAAATGCTAACATCTTAAATGTTTAATATTCTAAAACATATTTTCATTAATCATGCAAATTATCTGGGCATCCATATTTTACAGTCACCTCTTCTGAGATTAAGGGGCCTAAGGCTTTGCATGTGAGAGACTCATGTTAGTGAGTGATATTGCAGATAAAATTTAACTTAGAGTTAAAGAATTATAGAAGGGATGGGTTGCTGGTATAATTCCAGTATCTTTGTGGGATCAAATTTATATATACCTCAAAAATGCTATTAGTGTCAGGTATTTCTGATTAGGTGGCAAGCAACTTGCACTTGCTTCATTCTGTTTTATTATGTATGAATATTAATGTTGGTAGATGTATGTTGACCTAACAGGAATGACCCTATATTTCACAGCAAAGTGACTGTGGGTGTGGTTGTTAGTAAGGGAGAGAAGAGAAGAAGTATTCCTTGCAGTTAAATTGGCCTGAACTGCATCATGAAAATGCCCATTTACGGGCTGCAAGCCACTCCAATTTGAGGAATTTTTACCTGCTGGAAAAGTGAAGAACTATATGGGAAAGCCCTATGATACAGATGAATATGAAACTGAAAGGGTCTATACCATGACTTAAGTTTTGGTGGTCTCAGTGGTAATGCTTTATCCTTGTCCTTTTGTTTCTGAAGTGACTTGATTGTTAGCAGAAACGAAGGCCACTAGTTCAGTAGAAAGAAATGACCTGAGACCATGTAATGTAGTTACACCAGAGTCACAGAGCAGTGCTCACTGGACTCGGGAGCATGACCTAAGTAACTGGAAGTCATGAGGGATGGAGGATCAGTGTCCAAGTCTGACTCCCTACAGGAAACAGATGGCACAATCAATTTAGGATAACTCAAGGAGGCTTATTTAGAAAGGGACTAATTACAAAGGCAAGAGCGGGGGAGAGAGTAGAAGAACCAAGGAGTTCTTGAAGTGGAAACTAAAAGCCACAGAAATATTACAAAGCTAAGCCTTATAGTAGATGAGGGAAAGGAAGTGTTACCAAAATCTGAAGGAACACAGTCAAGTAAAAAGTCACAATAGAGGATTAGTGACCTTTAACAATGAAGACAGCCAGCACAAGGTAGCCCCATGGGTAGAAATAAATATCCTGATTTCTCTCTCCTCTCTCCATTCTGGCTCTCCATGGGGCTGCTCATTAACTGAGCCCAATAGGAGCCCCAAAGGCAAGAATGAATTGGAGAGAAACACAGGAAGTCAAAAACAACTAATTTTGGTATGAATGCCACCTCTTTGGTTATGCCACCAAAATCTATAGCCACCCTTTAAATGAATTTGTTTCTTTTTTAAACCATGTGCTATTTTATTTTATGATTGATTTCTTTATTTCAGCTAAACTTCTAGCAATATCCTCAGTGCATTTATATAAGCCACCTTAGCCCCTGAATACCAGGTAGCTTTTAAAAATAGATAATGCAATCCAGATAATTCAGTATTCTCCCTGTCTCACATTTTTGGTATAACACTGTGCTTTTAAATAATTGTAGTTTATATTGCTAAAGGAACACTGAAGACTTCATTTATTTATTTGGTTTGTCTTCTAATTATATTTCTCTAGTAAAATATTTAACTATTATTTCTTCAATCATGGATCCTAAGGTGCAATAAAAATTGAAAGGGAAATATATTTATTTTTATATAGAAAGGCAGATTTTTTTCCCTGAGCATTTTTCAATGATTGCTTCAGGAATGAGTGAATAAAGGTTTCAAGAATAAATAGTTGCAGAAATCCAAATTACTGCTGTACAGAAGTCCACAAGGCCCCCGGGTACAAGTGCTTATGTATCTCCTTTTGTTGAGTTCTCTGTATTTTTATGAATATGCATATCAGGAAAAAACTTCCATCTGCTCCCATTTAGCTGATTCTATCACATTTTTGAGTTGTGCATCATTATGGAGCTTCAGAGAAAGATGATCATTTACATTACATACAGATATAAAGGAGAGAAGAAGTTGATGAATTGCAAACAAGTATAATTTATATGGACAAAGTGTGCCAGAAGTGCTTTTCACCCCATTTTACTCGGCAAATGGAATGATTCCTGCCCGCGCTCTTGGCCTATTGCCCATGAACTCAGAGAGGAAACGATAGTGTTAGCCTTGTGCTTCAGGACTCCACTCCTGCCCTATGAGGAAATGGGGCTCAGCATTCAGGCCCTCCAGGGACCCTAGAGGGTCAGAAGAACTCACTGAATATACCAAAGCCGTTTTTTTAGATTCTTCCCTATGGTTTCAGAATTTGTAATGTGCATCACAAAAACCTATTAATACTCTAACTGTTCATAATTCAAATGTAACAAGTTTGCATGGTGAAGAAAGGAAAGGGCTCACATGATATATTCCTGGTCTCAGCCTCTCTTTACACTTTGATTTCCCATGACAAATCCTTTGCCTAAATGCTTTGTAAATATGTAAGCATCTATATTTAGGATGCCTTCCTAAGGCCTTCGTTGTTGCTTTACAACTCAATCAACTATGACTCCATAATCTATAAGAAGCCTACAATGCAGCAATAGCAGTGATAGCCCCCAATCTGTTTTCTATCATTCATTCATATAGGTATTTATTCATATATTCAATTATTTGTTATTCAAAAATGATTACTCCTATCATGTGACAAGAGTTAGGAATCAAAGCTAAATAAGCACAGCCTCTTCCTCGATTTGTCAGGAATAAACAAAGAAATATTCTGTCATCATGAAAATCCATTTGATTGAGAAGTTCTGTTAAACCAGACAATCCCTCATTGCCTCTAGCCAACACTGTTGTCCTACTCTTCAGAAAATTTGTGTCCTAAGAATTTCAAACTGCTACAAATCCATATAGGATGTATAGTGCTTTCATTTTACATTCAGACATTGGTATATATAAGAATGAAATCATGAATATAAAAAGAGTAGTGGTTATTATGCTCATACTGTAGGCATTGTGCTGAACACTTTGTATCCATTATTTCATTTTATCTATATCAATATGTAGATTAAGGGGGGGGGAGCTAATCTTAGAGGACAGATGACCTGCCCAAAGTCATGCAGTTTTCAAAAGAAATGGTTCAACTCCATGATCCCCAATGTACATGTTTAGGTAAACATTGAGTATCATCAGAGGAATTCAGTGGTAAAAAAAGAGGTAGCATTAAATAAGGACTAAAGACTATCTCTTATTTTATTTCAATGGCCAAAAAAAAAAAAAAAAAAAAAGTCAATTTTAGAAGCTGTTGTTCTTTTACCTATATTTAGTTCCTATTCATTTTTCTCTCCACTTTCACATAATTTTAGCATGATTTCTCACTTTACAAAAGTGCCTGAAGTCTGCATGCTGATTAGTTATGCAACATTCTTTGGTGGAGGTGGTGGGGGTGATGGAACTACATAAGTGAGTGAGTGGGGTGAGGGAGGGAGTATCTAAAATTTCTTCATATTATTTTTCTCAGAATTTAAGGCTTGTACGGAAGTTTCTCAACATGAAATGTCATCAATTTGGCCTCTCTCAGGAAGTTGCATGGCACTTGACTGTAACCTCAATGAATTAAATGTTGTATGAAACCTAATAATTTTTTGCTGTCAATCATTTTAGAAGTTTTTAAAGTTATTTTATTTCTTAACTACTAACTCTGTTGGAAATTTAGTTGACTGAAAAAGAAAAGCTTCTAATAAAATACTTCAAGATGAAGATATGTTCATGTATGTTTATATCAGCACCAGAATAGGGAAGGAACCAGAATTTAAATGATCTGAACTTTGTGCCTTTCAAAAAGTATTATGAAGGTTTTATTCATTTATATGGAATAAAATTTTTCCAATCATGCTTATTGTCAAAACATACTCGAAGCTGCAACTATGGACAATCTCTGAGATCAAATAGTTATTGCATCCCAGAAAGGTTTTACAGCTGTGTATATACCAAGAGGCTTAGCTAACTCCCATGGGGAGGATCTGGTGTGATTCAAATGCAGATTATTTGGTTCAATGAACCTTTCTTGACATAGTTTTGAGCAGCATGTTATATTCCATGTTTAAATATTATTGAGTGATCAAATAAAGGTATGAGATTGGAAATTTTACTGGGCTTCCCCCTAGAAACAAAAAGCCAAAAAGAATATCCTATAAATATTAAAATGCCTAACAACCTGTAATCATGTTCATATCTGCTCTTAAAAGGCTCAGCTTCAGGTCTCTCTTGCAGACAAAAGCAGCAAAAACGCCATGTCTCGACTCCTTACATCCACGAATGAGCTATTTCTTGCCTTTCCACTTCTCTTTGTTCAACTTTCCATGGTCAAGAGAAAGACCTGTTTTCCTTTTGTGGATAGTCTCTCCCCTGCAGTGAATAAACTGAGGCTAGAGCTTCAGAGATCTATCTGGGAAAGACAGCAACACTCCCTTAATACGGTATATATTTTCTTTGCTTTTTTTTTTTTGGTGGTACTGGGGATTGAACTCAGGGGCATTCTACCTCTGAGCTATACCCCTAGCCCTATTCTTTATTCTTTATTTTGAAACAGGGTATCACTAAGTTGCAGAGTGCTTCACTAGGTAGCTGAGGCAGACCACAAACCCGGATCCTCCTGTCTCAGCCTCCCAAATGCTGGGATTACAAGCGTGCGCCACCACGTCCAGCTCAGTATATATTTTCTCTACACAAATGCCTATTCAGTGCAGCACTCCCAGATGAGACCTCTTTCCTAGCTATTTGAACTTTATCGTGTCTCTGCTTCCTTCCCATTTCCCTCCTTTGCAGGAATCCAGTCTCTTTGCTTTTGCTTCACCTCCTCAAGGCCTCTGTAGCTCTTTCACTCAAAAGCATTTCCTTAAATCTTTGACTGGGGGTCAGATCTTCATTTTTAAGGGACCGAAGTTTTGCCTGAGTATATTTCGTTGGAGATTTCCACTATATCATTAGCAAATAATTCCTTAGATGTTTCCAACCCTACAATATCCTGACATCTCCACAAAGAATTTATCCTCCCTTGATCAAACTGAAGCAGTAGATTGAGTAAAACTTTAAAAACAATTATGGCCATTATCTGTGCTCTCAACCCTAGAGTAATCTATTGGGAGTAGTAGGCACAGATGAAGTAGGGATATCATAAAGGGAGAATCTTGGATGTTTGAAATTAAAATACCATTTTTAGCTGTGAAGGGAGAATGATAGAGATAGATTTGTACTTTCTGCCTAACCTGAACACAGCATTAGGATTCAATCTCATGAATTGAGAAAAACATATTAGAGATTAACAGTATCATGTTGCCTTCTAACATTTGAAATAATATTTTTTGTGTACTGCCTTTTCCTGATTTGTTATGACTTATTTCTTTAAAAAATTTAAACTTTAAAAAGTGTTTACTTACAGGTTGAGTAGATTGACTTAAATATAAAGATGGAATCTAGTATATAGAAAATAATCATCACATTCAATGTACTCTAACAAACATTTCTTAAATGTCTACTGGGTGACAGATCTTGTTTGGCATCAGGGAATAAAAACACTAACCAAACTAATTTGCACCAGCATAGTCTTGTGGAAGGGTGGTTATCATATACATAGGTAAAGTCTGATATGAGAATTGCAATAACCAACAACTTATACATTACTATCAAAATACAAAGAAGAAAGCACCAAAGGGAATGATGGAGAGCTTATTAGAGTAAGTGACTCTTTTGTAGTAGTTTTGAGGTAGGGAACAGAGAGAGATTTCCACTGTAAAAATAGTGGAAGACACTCCAGAAAAATAAATAGTATATGGAGAGCTACAAAGGGCATAGCATATTTGGAAAATTGCAAGTAGGTTGTTATTTTGAGGGTATGGAGAATCAGAGGTATAACTCAGAAGGTAAGCAAAAAGCAGCTGGAAAAGGCTTTATATATCCTGGAAGAATATTCAGGTATTATGTTAAAAATAAATGAGAAGCCATCATAATTTTCTGCAGGGAAGTGTTAAATTTTTATTTGTGTGTTAGAAAGATTTTTCTAGAGTCTGTGTGTAGGATGGATTGGTAGTGAGGAGGTCAGTAGGAAAGATATTGTGGGAATTGATAGGAAACCAGAATATGAAAGCATTTCTAGAAGTAGAATCCATTGGTGTTGATCACTTGTTGAATTTGTATGAAGAGGATATATGTGAGATAAAGAGAGAAATGATTTCCTTTTTTGATGACTGGCTGGGTGTTGGTATCAGTGAAGACATGCTAGGAATAAAAAAAGAGAGACAAATTTATAGAGAATATCATGGATTTGGGTATAACAAATTGAAGTTTCCTGGGGGTATTATATAAGTTTAATAACATAGATCTGGGGTTGAAAAGATGGGTTGAAGTTGAGATAATTGATTTTGCAATAATTATTATTAAAAAAGTCAGAACTCAGCTGGGTATGGTGGTGCATGTCTGAAATCCCAGTATTTAGGAGGCTGAGACAGGAGAACTGCAGGATGGAGAACAGCCTTGACAACACAGTGAGATTCTCAGCAGCCTAGGGAGACTGTTTCAAAAACAAACACACAAACCACAAACAAAATTTTTTTAAAGAGCTAGGGGAGTGGCTTGGAGGTAGTACCCCCTCTGTTCAATCCCTGATGTTACACACACACACACACACACACACACACACACACACACACACACAGAAAAAAAAGAAAAAGAAGACAAAAAATGGTCAGAACTGACTATACAACATTGTTTGATAGAAGAAATTTCTTTTAAATTCTAATGTTAAAATATGTTACATAACACTTATCAGGAAAATATAATATGCATGTAGCACATAATTATTTTTATTATTAACATTAGGATATGTCAAAATTAAGAATATGTACACTTAAATACAAAACATCTGCACAATTATTAGAATTAGTTTTACTAAATCAAGAATAACAGTATACTGTTATCTATATTTTTATTCCAGATGACTAAGTGAAGAAATCAATAAAAAATAATTACTAAAACTCTACTATGGATGAGGATAAAATGACTACAATATTGACTCACATATTCCTAATACAAAAATGAGTATATCTGCTGTGTGGGCAAACTAACTCAACAGAAACATCCTCTATTACTATTTATTTAATTATATATACCATATACATAGTATATATATACTATATACATATTCAAAACTAGGAAGCATACAAAAGTGAGATTTTTTTCAGATTTTATCATTTTGTACTTTTAAAATCAAGCATAGGTCACATATAGCAAAGGCTTACTTCCATATTACTTTTGTCTAATACAGGCAAGCAAAATATTAACATAGAGTAGTTAAATATACATTTCATTTACAGTAATTGGGAAAATTAGAGGTCTAAACTTTTATATACAATCACCTCAGATTAAAACATTTTAGATTTGAGTTGTATTTACAAAGCTTTCTTCCTCGCTTTGATCTTGCAGCACAAGAAGAGTTAAAATGGAGTGCATCTGTAGATATATAACTGAGAATGTGTGTTCAGTCACTTGGCTCTGTGATAGTAATCTTCTGTACCATGTCAGGCAGATTTTCAGACTCCAGATCTTCTTTGCCATTATCTGAATTTCCCGATGAGATATAACAACCAGAGTCCCTTGGGCAGTCATCTAACTGTGACTTATTTAAGGAGATGTCTGGACTTAAGGATAGGGGCACAGATTCATTTTCTTGTTCTTCAATAGCTGCAAATGGAAAAAAGGGAAGGAGTTAGGCAAAGCCAAAAAAAGTTTTATTCATGTACTCATCTGCTTCCAAGCAGTATCCTATTTTAACTGTTCCAACCTTGACTTCTGCAAGTAAAAGATATATTTAGTTATGATAAAAGAGATATTTGCACTCAAATATTCAAGTCACTGTTTTCTTAGAGCGCAAAGTTTGCCCTTCATCTTTCACTTGTAGCTTCACGGAATCCGTGTGAACTGCCTACCTAAGCAAAGATCAATGTGGACTTCCATTTTACATTAATAATTAGTTGCCAGAGAAAGCAGATTGTATCCACAGTATGACTGATTCCTTGTCCAAATACTCCTTAAAGTATCATTAGAAAAAGTCATTGATGGTTTAAATGTGCAATCCAAGTCAATAGTGATCTTTGTGAACAATTCCAGAATCATGATAATGTGAATTAATGAATAAAAGACCACTATGAGCAACAATGTACAGTAGAACTTCAATTAGTTAGAATGTGACTGATAAAGCTTTTTAAAGTATCTAGAATTTCTCTATGCCTGCATTCGTCAGGAAAATAGAAGAAACCAGGATGCTTTTAGACAATAAAACACCAAATTTTTCATCAAATTTAAATTTGAATATTTAGTTTGTTTTGCATATCTTAGTAGTTCTGAATAATGATCATTTGTTTATATTGATCATTCTGGGCCATTAAAGCAGTATTTTTATATTCAAAAGGCATTATCTGTTATAAAAAAATTAATGCTAGAACTCTAACAAGAGGTGCTTCTAAAGAATCTTAGCAATGCTACAGTGTTATTTTTCTCAAGATTCCTTTACCATTAGCTTTCTCTTTGTCAATACCAAATTTCTTTGCCTCTCCTGACACCAGTAGACGACTATTTCTCTGCATCACAAACTGAGGTCTTCAGAGAAGGAATGGATCTCAGCTGTGTTAGCATATCTTCTCTTTCTTTCACCTTCTAGTCTTGAGGCTTCCTTTTTAGACATTTGAAATGCCCCATACTGAGAGAACCAAGCATATGCATTAAAAGTTGGAACAACAACTCTGCCTTCAGAGGCTTAATCCCATTCCATTGCACTTAATTCTAGATAGAAGTAACTAAATCTGAACCTCAAAAGCCTTAGAAGAAGGAAATTACATAATTTAATCAATGGACTATTATGATGCAAATTAATTTGTATGTATACATACACACATATAAATATATACACACATATATATGTATACGTACACACATATATAGATAGATGATAGGTGATAGATAGATAGATTGATTGATTGATTGATTGATTGATTGATGGAAATTTTCATGCTCTTTTTCTAGAGCATGAAAAAGAACAAGAGAGTTGGAAGAAAACAGTGACCTGGAGAAAGACAAAGGAAAACTTAACCCATATCTTTAGTATTAGTGCACATGCTTTCTCTGCAAATTATCCACCAATTATCTATTAGGCAACCAGAAAATCTGAGAAAGCATATTTGAAGAGGATATATAACAGAGCTAATGGAAGTGGAATTTGCCAGGCTCTTAATTTTTTGCTTTGGTACTTGCATTGAACCCAGGGCCATTCTACACCTGATCTACACTCCAGCCCTTTTTATTTTGAAACAGGTTCTGGCTAAGTTGCGGAGAGTTTCACAAAGTTGCTAAGGCTGACCTCAAAACTGCAATCCTCCTTTCTCAGACTCCCAAATATTGGGTTTACAGGCATGTGCCACGCTATTCAATTCCATACCATTTTATATTGACTTCTGGGCCTGCCTCCTCTACTTAAATGTCAACTTCTTTCCCTAACACCGAGTAGAATATGGGGCATATAACATAAGTTTAATAAAATTGAATCAATAAATAATTTCAAGTAAGATTTTTTTCCTCCTGAAGAGTAAGAAGCATCCAAAAGTCTTTGCTAGTTAACTTCCTGAGAAATCATTTTTATACAGCTTGAAGAACATGTAGTGGCTCAATGTCTCTAAATTGAAAACTCCTAAAACACTAAGTAGAGGCTTGCTTTAACTTCTTTATTCCCCCCCATGCCGACTTGGTTGCAGGCTTCTCTGCTTTTCCTCAGGATTTGCTCCCTTTTTCTCCCAGACCTCCCTCCAATGCCATTTCCCCTCTTGAACTCTCTCTTCTGCTCTATAATATATGCTTATTATATATATATACATATATGTTTGTATATACATATATATTTATATATACATACATACATATTTATTTATAAGTGTGTGTTCTGCTTTTAACATGCATTTTCTAAGTTTCTAATACTTTGCTAACATTAGTGTAAGGGTCAACTATGTACTCAATTGTCATCCACCTCTGTTCTACCTGAAAATTTAGCCCTGTGACCGAAGGTATTGTAGTACAAAACAAATTAACTTATCTTTAATGTGCTAGAATGGCAATAACTGCACCATCCATGGGAGAATGGAAAAAAAATCACTTAAGATATTTTCTGATTCTGTGATTTACATTAAGAATACTGGTTGAGAAAGGCTGGAAGAAAATGATAAAAATTGTTTCTTAGGCTACTCATCTTCAAAATGAACACTAACAGTTCTTATAACCTTTTCCCCAAGGCTTCAATCTGTAACAGCAAAACCACATTTATGCCATTCTTCTGAATCTTCTCCAAACTTGTCACAACTTTAACTATGGATCTAAATATCAACTATGGGTTCTAATAATGTTATAACAATTCTAGGAGCTTTAATCTTAATATGTACCTATTTTGAAATTTTAGCCACCATGAAGTATTTTCCGCTTATTAGTCATAATGATACGTAAGTTTGGGGGGTTTACTTACTACTCACTCATCTTTATGAGTATCAGTCACTCACTTTTGTCTCGGAGCCCTTCCTTTATGAAAAGGCTGCACTGAAATGGGAACTCATTTTCTAAGGAATTGCTTTCTCTCCTGCCTCTGCTTTTCTATCTTATTGCTACTGAAATGAAATGAGCCAGTTCTGTGTTCCATTATCCAAGTGTTTCTGGAAAATGCCAGGGGAATTAGTCCTTTTGTATGCTGGCACCTTGAAGTGCAACCTTGGTCACACTTGAAGTGCAACCCTCTACTCATAATAGTTGTGGGGAGAAGGCCACGTGTCCCCAGATTAAGTTTGGGCCTCTAACTTCAGTGCAAAATTAAAAAGACTGATCTAGTTTTCTTCATATTGATACCCTAAGCAAGACTTGGTAAAATAAAATGTTTGCTCCCAAGATTCTGTTCTATTTAGGTTGATTACCAATTGTGGAGCTCCTTTCAAGATGGAAAACTGAGGCTTAAAGACCTCTGATTTCCAAAATTATCTCTTTTCCTTTCAAAAAATAAGTACTTGTTATTTCATCCTCAAATGCCTCTATAGATCCACCTTAAAGGGTAACAAAGTACAGAAATAGTAAATAAAAAACCAGCTTTCTTGAAGAATATTTCCTTGTTTAATATTAACAAATATACATTTGTTTTTATTTCCACCTGAGAAATGCTATATCACATTCCTAAATTCTAGGAATTGGTTTGTTTTAAATACAGGTTATTTATTGTAGAATCCTTTTATCTGCAATTTTTATGGAAAAAGGAAATAGTTTCTCAGTATGAAAGTTATGCAGCACAGTAATTTAGAGAGCAGCAGTAATTTGCTAAATGATTTCCTAGTGAAATGAAAACACAACTATGCCGCCTCAAACACTTCCCACCAGGCTTGCAATAATTTCAGGCAGGTGATCAGCTGGAGCCCCTCAACTGTAACTATAAAAAGAAAAGGAGGTCATTATGTTTTATTATTGAAATGAAAGCTAGATAGCATCCAATCTTTGCATTTGGAGGGTCAAGATTTTCCTCTTCTTGTTTCTTTTCATCCTGACACTAATGACAGGGATTGGCACAACCCTAGGTCTTATGATATGAGTGGGTTTTTTTTTTTTCCTGCATAGGGGATGAAATGCATTCACATTTTCTTTCTAAGTCATTTAGTCCCTTCATATGGCCATGAAACACAGTAATGCTAACTGGCCTACCCAGAAATTGAAACCACAACCTTCATCAGTTTTGTCCCATGGTCCAATCATCTGAGCTAACCAGGCAAGTAACACATTGGAATAAGAAACAGCTTGCCTCCAAAATTACAGACTTCCCATAGGATATCTGAGTGCATCTTCTTATACCAAAGTGTTTCTAACAACATGTTAAGTTTAAAAAAGTATATATACTGTATGTATTCTATGATTGCAATTTCATAACCACATATACACATATATATGTAGTTCACAAATTAAAGTGTTCAGATTATACATGGATTTCTTTATATTTCCCAGATTACCCACAATGTTTTATTCTACTTTTAAATAATGAAAAAATTAAAATGGCACAATTTTTCAGCACAGATCCCAGATAATTTGCGAACATTCCAAATGCTATATATTTTCAAATCTAAGAATTTTTAAAATTTATTAATAATGTTTGATATGAAGCTTTCTTATATTGCTGCCAGCTAATAGCAGGCCCATAATGTGGACTCAAAAAAGCATCACAGTCTTGCTCTCTACGTAATAAAAATAAAATTATTAAATTAGGAAAAGATCATTTAGGAAATATTTTGTTGCAGAGAACTAATTTGAGAATTAAAGTATTTTATTTCTATCAAAATTGTTATGGAATTCTATAAATCCCCTGAGTCAACATTATAAGACAGTCATCACTGTTGAAAAAAAAGTGGCATGGTGATTAAAATAGAAGACAGCTAGTATAATTATTCATAAAATAATTATATTAGAGTTGTGACATTTAATTAATTAAATGTGGGCAATCTCAATTATACTAAAAGTGAAGAAAGCTTTAAGGAAATAAAACTAGATCCTTATTCTGGGGAAAAGTTCTCATACTCTAAGGAGAGAAATATTCCCCATACTCACATATTAGAAGGTTAAGCTTCAATAAAAATGAAAACTACTAATTTTTGCTTGACTTTCTCAGGTTTCATTACCCAAATCTTCTAGAATTTGATTCATTGTTTTGTTTGCTCTGATGTCAGACATCTGTTTCTTTGGGTCAAATACTATAAAATAATGCAACCTAGAGGGTTTAGGAAAATGCCTGGCCAAAGAAAGTGCTCAGTAAACATTTTTTTTTTTCAGTAAACAAAGTGATGTTTAGACTAATGAAAGAAAACAAGAACTGAAGAAAATCAAAATAGGAATTTTGTTGAAATTTAAGTGAAGAAACTTCTTAGCTCTATGAATAATCCTCTTTTTCTCCAGCTTAGTGCCATCCCCAAAGAGAAGAACTAGGCAAACACATCTTTGATGGCTGTAAACATCAGCCTCAGGTATTGGCTCCATTCGAGTTCTCAAACTAAAACCAGTCATTCTTTATGGCTATGTTTTCTTTTTTCTTGTACAAGAGCAGCTTTGTCTATGTAGGGAAATTTAGTATCTACTATAATATGGCTCTTGGGTACTGTTGATTCCATCATAGTCATATCTTTAAGTTACCTAGACACTTTAATTTTCTAATTACAGAGAATATTTGATGTTTATTTCACCTGAATACTAATTCATCTTTGGAGAGAAACAACAAAAAATGAGAAACAGAAATCCATTCATGGAAAAATAACCAGTTGCTGTTGTTATCCTGAGGCCATAGGGAATGTGGGTTGAAATTACTCTTATTTTTGTACATCTCTTTGCAGACTAGCATCATAGTCTATCCTCTAATGAGATGTGCACTAGGAAGGAAATCTTTTCACTTATATCCACAGCAAACATCACTTCTACTATGCTGGGTAGTTTAGTAGAGACAAAAGTACACTCAATCTCACAATAAATGATCACTTATATGGAAAACACCATTAAGCTGCCATTCAACCCAACTACACAATCCCATGGAAGTCTTTGGTCCCTGTTCAACCTTTGGTTGAATTTTTTGTCATACTGGACTATTTTAATAATGATCAAATAGCATTAAAAATTATCATTATCTATTATTTAATTAGGGGACTTGGGAAATCAATTTCATACTTCCAAAAGGTTAATTAATCCCATTCTCTTAATGAAGAAGTTAAGAACATATTATCCCAAAACATGCAACTTTGGAATATTGATTCTTTTGAGTTAAAAGTATTAGAAAAAGAGCAGGTAAAAGATCGCTCTGACCTTCCTTTTGCTAGTTACATTGAGGAGATGACAATCCCAGGTGAATTTGTATGTGTGAGGAGGGCTTACTGTAAAGTTCATTTTTTTATCATCAGAAAAAAAGTATTGTGAAGGGTGTGGTGGCGCATGCTTATAATCTCAGTACTCGGGAGGCTGAGACAGGAGGATCATAGGTTCACAGCCAGCCTCAGCATCTTGTGAGGCCCTCTGCAACTTAATAAGAACCTGTTTCACAATAAAGAATAAAACAGGGCTGGGGGTGTAGCTCAGAGTTAGAATGTCCCTGGGTTCCCTTTCCAGTACCAAAAAAAAAAAAAAAAAAAGAAAAGGAAAGGAAAAAAGTATTGAGTACTGTTTGCAAATCTCTTCACCAAGCATTCATTCTTTTTATAAGTATTTATTAATCATCCACTGAATGTAACATGGAGGACAGGGGCTTTGGAAAGCAACAGAGGATTTGGTCTTGTTTGGCTGGGGTACCCAATACAAAGCCATACTTAGGACATAACCACAGTGCAGAATAAAAGCAAGTCCAGGAGTACTCTATATATACATTTGTTACAAAGGCCCTTGGGTAACTGAGGCAAAAAAACCCCAAAAACAACAACAACAAAAACTGTGAACCCTTTATGTTAGAAAGTGTTCTCTGGCCAAATAGTAAAAATGCTTAAATTTTACTTTATAGGTTTATTACATAGAACATGATATGCATCATAAATGAAATCTTACAGAGTAGAACCAGAAATAAATCTGAAGAAATGAAATTGCATAAAGCCAAGCAGCTATAACTAGAAATAAATATTAAATACTTATTTGTAAATATATACAAGTGAAATGCCTGCATGCCTTCTCTACTTTATATATGTGGATAGTTACCATATCTTTCCTTAAAAGCTGTACTTTCTTGAATCTAGATTCACGTCATATGGCAAGCGGGTCGGAAACCCCAGGTACACATGTCAGGGGCGAGGGCCCCAGGCTCGGCTGGCACGCTGTTAGGCCAACTGCTGGACTGCTGCTTGGCATAACTACAGCCCTCTCCTGCCAGCGGCTCATGTTCCAGCTCCTGGCTGGGCCCCGCCATTTGCCCTGCATCGATTTGGGCAGGCACAGAGGCAGGAAGGCACAACTGGGGATGGTTGAGCAATGAGGGGCTGCTGTGACCACAGCTGGTGCCAACAGCCTGGCACACTACCCACCCTTTCCCCTTCCTCCTCATTTGGCACCGTGACCAGAGTTTTCAGGCACCTAAACTATATTGTAACAGATTCTGTAAAGTTTGCTTATTTGGTTACTATTTTTTTTTTCACTTTAAAATTTAATTATCCCTGTACTCTAGGGAAAGCAAGATATTTCCATCACCCTTTCCCCCCAAGGGCAATAGTACACATTCTTGTAGACACAATTTTAAGACACATCAAAGTGCTTCAAACTGTGGAAAGAGAGACAAGTGCAGAATAGATAGAAAATACGAGCTATAAACAGCAGTTAACGATCTTATTATTCTAAGGAAGCATCTCTGAATTAGGCAAAGGGACTTTGAAGTCAGTGTTTATGCAAACACACACACACACACACACACACACACACACACACACACACACACTTTATTTTCTTTTTTACTTGCTGGGAATATTTACTCCCAAAGTAAACAAACCATTTTTAAATGGATATAATAAATACAAAAAACTAATGTGCACAAAGTAAACAATACCACTCTTTTTGCTCCTTCAAGGGCTGGGTCTCACCATGATTTTTCTTCTCTCTCTAACCTTATCTGGATTCCCAGTTGAGGAAGTCAGTGACCTAATTCTGTTTAGTTCTAATGTAACAAGGGAGCAAGTTCTGAAAATCTCTGCCTGTCTTGCTGGGATTGCAGAACCCCAAAGTCATTATTCCCCTTCAGCTATAATCCTGTGATCAGCTCTAACACCACTCTCCAGCCCTTCTATCAGCTTGTTGGAGAAGCATCTTTACCTCCTGCCAAACAGTGACCTAAAAAGTTTAATCCGGTTTACAACTTCAAGGTCAAAGTGGGAACAACACTATTGATTTCTGAGTAAGAGAAAAGGAAAATTGCTTGTTCTAAACCTTAGATTTCTGGTTTTCCCCACTCCCATCTCCTATCTTCTTAGTTCCTCTAGATATATTAAAGACTGACATGGGACTTCTGGTCTTTTCCACATTATCTCAAAATTTTAACTCTTATCTTCAAAACACATGCCAAGTATGCTCAATTTTTATATTGGATAACTAGTAAAGAAAAAAAACATTTCAACTTTCCAACAGAACAAACAACCCCTAAATTAAGAATTTGTTGACATTCCCTACACTTGCATTATTCAGTGACTGAAATAAAAAAATACATACATATAATCCTGGTCAATCTACATACCTCATTCTTCAACAACAAAAAAGCTAACTATTTTTAGCCTATGAGTATGACATGCATTTGTTTTTAATAATGTCTTGGTTTTATATAACCATACATTCAAGGCTTTTATCATTGAAGGTACATGAAGGTTGTGCATTTAATCTTTAGCATGGTTGTAGGAGATATGATTCACAGAGTATAGGATAGATAAAAATAAGTATGCAGCAGCATGGTGCCAAATCATCAGAATTCACCATCTTATCAACAAATGGAAGTCATTCTTCTTTATTTCTTGAGCAAAGCAGTTTCATATAAGATAAATAGCTTTCAGTCACAATAGCCTAACATGCAATATGCATCTTTCTGACATGTATATTCTAATACTACTTTGGACCATAAGATTAAAATAAGAAAAATCTCAGGGTTGTGTCTTGACAAGTAACAGTGGTTGAATCTGCATTTTTTCTATTTTTCATCTCCAAGATTGGCCCTGGGCGTGTATATTTGTACATCACTGGCTATTATAAGTGATCAGTTTCTCTTGACCTTCAGGCACCACTTTCTAAAGTTTTATATAGGAAAACAGCTTCTGGGATTTGTCCTTTTTTATATATTGAACATTGAAAGTCCATGCTTGGAGATACTGTGTTTTATTTTCCAAGACCAGGATATAGTGGAACTTGTTTCTAATAGAATTAGGAGACTAAGTCCCAGATAGATGAGATATTTTGCTATTTGGATTTCACTTTCTCCATCTTGCAAAGGAAGAATTTGGGTCAGGTGATTTTAAAACTACTACCCAGCTCTCATATTGTTATCATCTGCAAATCACTTTTCTTTGGTTCATAGAGAAAATAGACAGGTGATGAGGGAGATAGAATGAAGAAGTGAAGTAGTCATAAGCCCTTGGCCCTGGACCCAGCTTTCTTGTATGGGTTCCTGCTGAGCACTGTTTTATTACTGAACGTGATGTTTGCTGGCTCCCTGCCCCTTCTCTTCACAAACCCTGTTGTGAGGCAGCCAGGGTAGCCTCTCACCTTTCAGAAGTCATGCAGTTGCCAGGTTTCTGTTCTCACTTAAACATAAACTTCCACTCTCTGAGATGGAACACTGAACTGAAGCCTTTGAGAAAACTGGTGAAGTAGCAGAAGATTTCAGTTTTCAACTATTCATTTTTCTTGTATTTACCAGTTTGACCATGTGGGAGATAGGACTTTGAGTTTATAGCAGCTTGTCTTTCATTAAAATCCCACCTCTCCTTTTTATCTCACTGCTAGGCCTCTTTGAAATTAATCTCTGAATTATTTCCTTGCCTGTATATTAGACAAAACACCTACATGTATGATATTATAGAAGAAAGGTAATTATTTATAAATGCTCAAAAATACTCTTCTCAGTTGAGTGCAGTGGCACATGCCTATAATGCCAGTACTTGAGCTGAGGCAGGAGAATCTTAGGTTTGAACACAGCCTTAGAAATGTAGCAAGACCCTCAGCAACTAGCAAGACTCTGTGTCAAATTTAAAAAAGATAAAATTGGTAGGAGTGTAGCTTGGAGTAGAATGCCCTTGGGTTCGGTCTCCAGTACTAAAACAAGCAAACAAACAAACAGTCTTCTCCCTCTTACACTTCATGGTCAAATGATTTTGGAGAGTGCTGGCAGTAACACTGAGCATGATCAATACAAGAAATCGAAAGAAACTGTTTTTTAGCCAAAAATTATTTAGTGAGGATCCATGACTTTAAATGAGAGAATGTAGGAAGAACCTGCATCATTTACCTGAAAGAAATTGGCATATTATTTTATGTAAATCGATTTTGTTGGGTTTGTACTATTGAGTAAATTGGCTACTTTCTTTTTTTTTATTTTTCTTTTGGTACTGGGGATTGAATACAGGGGCATTCCACCTCTGAAGTACACCCCCAGCCATATTTAATATTTTATTTTGAACCAGGGTCTCATTACATTGCTGAGGGTCTTGTTAACCTGCTGAGGCTGGCCTTGAGCATGCAATCTTCCTGTTTCAGCCTCCCATGTACTGAGATTACAGGCAAGTGCCACCACACCCAACTGATTATCTTCATAATGTTAGTCTCTGTCTGCCTCTGTGATTCCATGGTCCTCTGGTACTTATTTTCTAGCCCCCAAAATCTCAAAGAAAGCACATAAAAAGCCAGGCGTGGTGGCGCACGCTTGTAATCCCAGCATTCGGGAGGCTGAGACCGGAGGATCCGGGTTCGAGGCTAGCGTGATCAGCTACATAGTGAGGCACTCCACAACTTAGTGAGACCCGGTTTCAAAATAAAGACTAAAAAAAAGGGCTGGGGGTGTAGCTCGGAGGTAGAATGCCCCTGGGTTCAATCCCCAGTACCGCAAAAAAAAAAAAAAAAAAAAAAAAAAGAAATCACATAAAAACCTAGGCCTAATGAAGCCAGTTCTGTTGGTGTTCAATTATTCATGCACGTGAAAACTCTTGGAAAAGATGAATATCTACGCACACCCAAGATGGGAAGTAGGAATCAAGCAAGGAATGGTTTCTAAAAAAGTAAATTAATTCCTACTACAAAAAAAGCACGTGAATAGTAAACATGTGCTATGCCTCAATTTTATAGGACTTAGGAGAGAGATTATAGGGTAGCCCACAAAGGAAGTCAGGAGGTCTGGGTGCTAAATACAGCCCGCCTCCTTGCTCTCCATCTGGGCTGTTATGTTAGAAAGTAGAGCACAGCTTCACAAACACTGGGTTGGAATCCTATCTCTGCAATTCAGTAAGAATTTGATCTTAGGCAAGTTATCTCAATCTCTCATCCTCAAACTGGAGGCAGTACTCTCTAACTTAGAGAAGTGTGAAGAGCAGTAAGTAACATAATAAGCATAAAGACCTTGGGCCAAAATATTACGCAGAGCACATGTTCAAATAAAGTAGTTAAGAATTACTATTAATGTTGTTTTTGAAGGGGAAGGCTGGATCAGATGATCTAAATTCTTTTTCATCTTTAAATTTAGATTCTGCACTCCCCACCCCCCCCTCACAGAATATTCTTTGCAGAGTTTGGCACACCCTAGCTCAGGGTTTGTGGGTCTGACTAGATTTAGTGGGAAGGGTGTTCCGGATGGTTAATTGAAAAATAAAACCTATCCTAACTTTACAAACCCAGTGGACAGAGCTGTATTCTGCCATAAATGAATCTGCATGTATTATTCCCTCTCCAGTTTATACTTACAAATACAGAGAACCATCTTAGATAATAAAAGTGAGTGCTGAATATTTTTGCAAGCTATTATAACACTTCGAAAGAATACTATAAACACACACAAGATGTGACTATATGGTAATGAAGTGAATTTTCCTGTGTGGTGGGAAGGCTCATTAGCTTAGAGCTATGCTCCAGTGTTGTTCTACAGAAGCCATGTGTGACATTTCTCACTAATGGCTCATGCTGTCACTAAATATTTGTCTCTAACTCTCTCAGTCTTTGGGAATGCAGGCATCCGCTTGTGTGTAAATTAACAACTCTGCAGAATAAAAATGAGGGACCCAGAAAAGTCCTTTCATTTCCAAAGAGTCTAATGGGGGAAGGGGGAGATAAATTTCTTTTCTCTTATTATAGATTTGACCAGAGTTGTTGTTTCTAAGCTCATGTGAAAATTCTTATTTTGGGAAAAGAATGCTTTATATGATTTGCAGTAAATAAAAGCAGGACTTTGCTTTTAATGACTTTACTATTTACATTAAACTGTGATTACTAGCTAGGGAGAGGTATAGGTATGCATACTTACTTTCTTCATCAAGGAGATTTTCAGTAGCTGATAGTAACCTCATCCTGTCTTCTGGATTTTCAATGTTTAGTTCAATGAGATGACTCTCCTTTATATCCTTCAAATCTTCTAGGGTCTCATAACCATTAAGCAAAAGTGTTGAAGCATACTCCTGTGGGGGAGAAAAATATGGATCACATAATAGAGTCAGATTAAAATATTTTATTTTTAGTTCACTTTAGATTTAAAGAAAGCATAAAAATGCATATGGAAACCAAAAACTTTGCCAATAGAATTTTTTATTTATTTTACATGTATTCATTTATTGAATATGAACCCTAGGTCATTTGAAAGAGTATGTTGCATAATTCTTATCTTCTAGAAGGACAAATATAAAGAAGAAATAATTACCTTAAGCTAAGTAATGCTAAATCATGGATCAATTTGATAGCTGGATCATTCATACCATTTGGTGCTTTTTACTTCTCAACTAGCTAAATCGACAGAGCTAGTGTTTCCCGAAGTCTATTAAAAATGCCTCTAAGAATATATTATAGTAATATTTATGAGTCTATATCTCTTCTTATTTGGTTGATCATAAAAACATTTATTCTCATTAATTTCTTGGTGTAAGTTAAAATGAATTTGAAACAGATAATTCTATATACAGAGTTTAGCATTTTGGTTGAAGGGCATTGTATAAACCTAATGAACCACAGACTCTTTTAAAATTAAAAGTCTTTTTTATATTTTCTTTTTACTTTTATAATAATTGGTGCATTGTAATCATACATCTTTGTTAGGGACAAGCTGATAAAGGCATATATGCACACATTTCTCATTTAACCCCTTCCCCAATTCCCTCCCCACTCCCTCGCACTCCCTCCTTCTCAAGTTCAGTTTAGTGGTTAACTTTGATATATTTGTGAAAGTACATCATGTGCATTAGGGTGTCGCCTCCCCCGTCCATCCCCTTCAGTTAAGTCAACTTCTTTGCTTATCCAGGGTCTCTCCTTTTTCATCTGGAGACCCTCTTATGCCCCATCTTCTCCCTAGCATCCACATTAGGGAGAACATATGCTTTTTTTACTTTTTGTGACTGACTAATCTCACTTAATATAATGTTTTCCAGTTGCATCCATTTCCCTGCAAATAACATGATTTTGTTCTTCTTTATGGCTGAGTAAAATTCCATTATGTACATGTCCCATAGTTTTGGCACACGCTTGTAATCCCAGCATTTGGGAGGCTGAGACTGGAGGATCTGAGTTCGAAGCCAGCCTCATCTACCTAGTGAGGCACTCCGCAACTTAGTAAGACCCTGTTTCAAAATAAAGAATAAAAAATAGGGCTGGGGGTATAGCTCAGAGGTAGAATGCCCTGAGTTCAATCCCCAGTACCAAAAAAAAAAAAAAAAAAAAAAAAAAAAAAAAAAAAAAAAAAAAAAAAAAAAAAAAAAAAGAAG
>PVLC010010821.1:0-49140 GCA_004027655.1 Graphiurus murinus
TTTTTTTTTTTTTTTTTTTTTTTTTTTTTTTTTTTTTTTTTTTTTTTTTTTTTTTTTTTTTTTTTTTTTTTTTTTTTTTTTTTTTTTTTTTTTTTTTTTTTTTTTTTTTTTTTTTTTTTTTTTTTTAGTGGTACTGGGAAATAAACCCAGGAGCATTCTACCTCTGAATTACACTCTCAGCCCTTTTTTAATTTTTGCTGTTGTTGTTTTGAAACAGGGTCTCACTAGGTTGCTAAGTCTTGCTTCGTTGCTGAGGCTGGCCTCAAACCTGCGATCCTCCTGTCTCAGTCTCCCAAGCACTGGGATTATAGACATGCACCACCACCCTCGGCTTGCTTTGATTTTAACCTATTTGTGTTTCTCTCTGTCAACAGCATGAAGCTTTGCAGAGACTGGCCTCTTGCTTAGCACAGATGAAGGAAGAGTTCAGTGAGATTCAGAGATTAAGTCCAACCAACCGGTCATAAAGCCAAAGCTCGGCACTGAATCCTAGCCACCACCCAGCAGCTTGGGGCCAGCACTCCGTCTCAGTCCCCAGAGCAACCTGAGGCCTCATCAAGGCCCCTCAACACCCAGCCCAGGCTACGTTCCAGGCCAGAGGCCTCCACCTGAGCCTCCTAACAAAGTCTGCAGAACTCAGCCCACCTGGCTCACGGAGCACGGGGACCTTCCTCAGGAGACGAGGCAGAGGTGTGGGCCTTGGGACAGGTAGGCTGAGCAAACCTCCCTCGGGACTCCCGCTGCTGCCCCTGGCAGGCCATGCCATGAACAAAAAGGTCCATGCTGGGACCACATCCTCATGGGACCTGGGAAAGTGCTGGCCACCTCCCAGCTCTGTACTGGTTCCTGGGGAGGAGCAAAGAGCAGCAGAGAGGGCCAAGAAGCCCAAGTCCTGTGCTCAGGCTGCAGGGCCACACAGCCATTCATTCTCTCATGGTTTTCTGAGCAAGGACTAAGCATCAGTGGCTTTTCCACAGAGAAGCAGCTGTGGGGATCCTGCTGCAGAGATCCCTGGGTCATTCCTGCTCCAAACATGAGACCCCCAAAGCCCAGAACAACCCAAGGTGCTTGAAAACCCCGCAACCCTGTGGCTTTGGGGACCACCACCTATACCTGCTCTGGACTGAGTCCCTCTCTGAGGCTGGGTGATATGATGGACAACAGCCCTGACCCTGGAACCAGATTCCCTGATTTTGAATCCTGATCTTTCTACTTCTGTGTGATCTTGGGCCGGTTACCCAACTTCTCTGTGTCTCTACTTCCCTCACCTGTAATATGGGAATAAATTGCACTTCTTCCCAAAGGTATTTAATCGCCAGTGTTAGCCAGCCACCAACCATATGGGACAAACCTGTGCTGAGTTAAGCATTCTGGTGGCGGCTGGTGGCTGGGACCAAATGACCCCAGTGTCAATGGAGTGGTATCCTACAGAGGCCTTGGTTAGTTACCTCTACCACAGTGGTCCCTCAGTGTCCACGGGGGACTGTTCCAGCATCCTCTTCCCCCACCCCTTTTAGATATCAAAATCCACAGGTGCTCAAGTTCCTTGTATAAAATGCTATAGTGTTTGCATATAACCCCTGCACATCCTCTTATAATAAGTTAAATTGTTCCCAGATCATTTATGATACCTAATGTAATGTAAATGCTATATAAAGAATTATTTCACTATGTTATTTAGGGACTAAGAAAAAGAAAAAGAAAAAAAAGCCTGTACATGTTGCACAGATACTTTTTGTTGTTGTTTTTTGGGGTTTTTGTTTTTTTTGTTTTTTTTTCAAATAGTTCCCATCCAACGTTGGTTGAATCCTCAGCTACGGAATCTTGGAGATATGGCAGGCTGATCGTATACACCATGATGTTTACATGAATCATCTCTAATCCAGAAGCAGGTGTGAGCTCTAAGGCATAAATAAGCATAATTCACATGAGTTTACACTTGAGCAAACCAAGGCTCAGAGAGGATAGACCAGAGGAAGAGGGGGAGGGGGGGAGTTTGGACACAGACCTGTCTAACTCCCGGTTGACTCTTCTGAGCTCACTGTAGGAGGCCAGGTGTGAACCAACATAGTGGCCCCACAGATGTATAGATGGAAGAGGTTGTGGAGACACAGGGGAAAGTCCACCATCAATAAGCCGAGGAAAGAGGTCCCAGAAGAAGCCAACCCTGCCGACCTCTCCATCTCAGACTTCCTGCCTCCACAACCGTGAGAAAATACATTCCCACTGTTTAAGTTGCCTTGTCTCTGGTTCGTTGTTATGGCAGCCCCAGAAAACTAATATAGTGAGGATATCTTAGAGTCACCACTGAGACTGTTGCCCACACTCACGGAGAATCTCTTAGTAGCCACGTCCCTCCAGAGTGTGCATCTGTGCCACTATCCCCAGGTAAGAAAGTATGAGACTTGCAGCCGCAACCATGAACCTATTCATTCATCCGCTGGGCTGGACAAATGTGCTTCCGTGTGTAGGGACTATCAAGGGGGACCAAGGGTGAGGCAGACACGAGGAGAAGGCAGGTAGCCTGGAGTGTGCTTGGTACTTATTTATTTGCACTCAGCTTCCATTTGCAATACTTCTCATGTTCTACATCCCTCCAGTCCCCAATGCACAGGCATAGAAAGCTAAAATCTGCCCTTTCAAGACCATTTTGCTGTTAAGGTTCTCTATGCATTTTATGTTCAGCTAATGAGACACAATGTATGAGACTTGGAAAGAACTGGAAGACAAAAGAGAGGCAAAGGGAAGCTCCAACAACCTGACACTCAGGCCCCAACAAACAGGAGTTGTTTTGTTTATTCACTGTTATCAGTCAGCTTCTGCTAGATTGTGATACGATAACAAACAATCCCCACATCTCAGTGATGTACTACTGAAGAGGTCAGCTGGACACTGTTGCTGTTGTCTTCTCAGTCCAGAACCCAGGCTGAAGCAGCCACTCTTGTCTGAGACATGCTGGTTCACAGAAAAGGAAGAAATACAACAGCTGTTAGAAACCCACAATGACTGGTAAAGCCCCATTCATCTGGGGCAGATGACCCATTTCCTCACATGCCATTGGCCAAAGCAAGTCACATGATCAGGCCCAGTGTCCATGAACATGGGATGCATATTCCTCCCCCAAGAGGCAGGCAAGTCACATAGCAGTGGGATGTGTGATTCTCTTATGAAATAGAGGAACACTGCTGGGATCAAAAATATGATCTACCATCTGGGCATGGTAGTGCACACTTATAATCCCGGTACTTGGGAGGCTGAGACAGGAGGATCACAGGTTCAAGCCAGCCTCAGTAAACTAGTAAGACTTTCAGGAACCTAGTAAGACTCTGTTTCAAAACAAAAAGTTTAAAAAGGGCTGGGGGTTCCAGCTATACCACTCCTGAGTATCTTTCCAAAAGGACTGAAATTGGAAAATCATAGTAATATATGCATATCCATGTTTATAGCAGCACAATTCACAATAGCCAAATTTATGAAACATCATAAGCGTCCATCAACAGATGAATGGATTGCAAAATTATGGGATATATACACACAATGGAATTCTACTCCGCAATAAAGAAGAACAAAATAATATCATTTTCAGGAAAATGGGTAGACTTAGAGAACATTATGTTAAGTGAGATTAGCCAGTCACAGAAAGTGAAGAATCATATGTTTTCTCTCATATGCAAAAGCTAGGAAGTAATTGGGATACCAGAAAGACTTCAGATAATGGAGGAGAAACTCCAGTGGAGTCAGGAGGGGGTCTAGGGGAAGGGGGGGAGACAGAAGATCAACGAAGGAATCATTTCCATTGACATTCTATACATATGTGAGAATACCAATGTCAATCTCAATGTCCTATATGGGGAAGAGGGGATTGGGAGGGAGCTGGGGGAGAGCCACCAAGTGTTGTGTGCATGTATGTCACCATCACTGTGAACTGCATTATGATGTGAGACTACAATACACAAAAAAAATGTTTTAAAAAAACTTGTATTTATATGGAAAAAAAAGGTCTGGTGGTATAGCTCAGAAGTAAAGTGCCCCTGGGTAGATCACATACATATATATATCAGATACATTCTTCCAGGTAAATGGAAAAAATCCACTAAAAACATCATTGGTTATTTTAATTTAATGATAATCAGTAATTCATGTGGTACAGATATAAACATTTAAAATCACATAAATAATAACAATACACTTTTTTGTGTGCTGGGGATTGAACCCAGGGACATTTTACTTCCGAGTTATACCCCAGCACTGTTATATTTTTTATTTAGAAACAGGATCTATAGAGCCAGGCGTGGTGGCGCACGCTTGTAATCCCAGCATTTGGGAGGCTGAGACCAGAGGATCCGGGTTCGCGGCCAGCCTCAGCTACCTAGTGAGGCACTCCGCAACTTAGTGAGACTCTGTTTCAAAATAAAGAATAAAAAATAGGGCTGGGGGTATAGCTCAGAGGTAGAATGCCCCTGAATTCAATGACCAGTACCACAAAAAAAAAAATTTTAAATAAATAAATAAATAAAATAAAATAAATAAAAAAGAAACAGGATCTGTCTAAGTTGCTGAGACCCTCACTAAGTTGCTGAGGCTGGCCAAAAAACTGCAATCCTATCTCAGCACAAGTACTAGGATTATACTACCCCTGGCAATAATATACTTCTTACAATCTTTTTTTTTTTTTTTTTTTTCAGTACTGGGGATTGAACTCAGGGGCATTCTACCTCCCAGCTATACCCCCAGCCCTATTTTTTATTCTTTATTTTGAAACCGAGTCTCACTAAGTTTCGGAGGGCCTCACTAGGTAGCTGAGGCTGGCCGTGAACCCAGATCCTCCGGTCTCAGCCTCCCAAGTGCTGGGATTACAAACGTGCACCACCACGCCCGGCAACTTCTTATAATCATTAATTCCCAACCAGAAACACAAACTTGTCCTCTGCCTATTCATAATCTGTGGCCTTTTCATAAACACCCTGCCCCTCTTACCTTCTGCAAGTGTGTTGGGGGCGGCACCATAAGTACTGTCATTTTTTTCCACGTCAATTAAAGAGCTAAGTATAAAAAATACCATACAATAGAAGTAAAATGGTAAAATTAAGTCCTTATCACTTCTTTGATGGCAGTATTATTTTGCAAAGCTTTGAAGAAATAACAGAAATCACAAATGAGAACTTCAGTTGAAAACACATAATGCCCTGAAAGTACTGCAATTAAAGTTAAAAGGAACTACTGAGGCAAATGATTGCTTCAAATATTACCAACAAAGTGTTCATATCCAAGTCTCAGAAAAGGCTAATCTGTGTTTTGAGGGGGGAGGTGCCGAAAGGTAGAGGCAGTATGTGACTCGAAAGAGAAAACACAATTCACACAAAAGGCAATATTTATTTTAAAATGGTTCAACCTCCTGGTTATCAAAGAAATGTGAGTTAAAACTACAATAAGAAATAATTTGTGTGATGCAAATGAGCTGAGAAATGTTTACCGCAGTAAAAGATGAATCCCAGGTGTATCGGTGGAACAACATAAATAAAGACTGCTTAAAACAACCCCACCAAGCCAGGCCTGGTGGCTCACGCCTGTAATCCCCGTATTTGGAAGGCTGAGACAGGAAGATCAAAGGTTCAAGGCCAGTCTCACCAATTTAGTCAGCAATTTAGCCCTCCACAACTTAGTGAGCCTGTTTCAAAATAAAAAAGTAAAATAGGGCTGGAGGTATAGCTTGGAGATAGAATGCCCTTGGGTTAAATTCCCAGTATAAAAAATAAAATAAAATAAATATTCCATGTACTTGGAAGGATGAGACAGGAAGATCACGGGTTCAAGGCCAGTCTCAGCAACTTAGTGAGACCCTGTTTCAAAATAAAAAAGAGCTGAGGGTATAGCTTGGAGGTAGAATGCCCCTGGGTTCAGTCCCCAATACAATATATATTTTTTCCATTCCCAATACAATATACATTCTAATGTATACATATTAAATTATACCCAATATACATATACAATAATATACATACATAAGTATATTTCATGCAGCTTAATTTGTAACATCTGAAATACAATATGGGTTTGTGGAAAGAATAGAGGGTCTGGTTTCAAAACAACAAAAAAATGGACTCCAGTTCTAGTTGTGCCTCTTTCCTTGTCCTGCCACCTGATGGCATTTGCAGTCTCTCAGCCTCTGAAATCCTTTCAAATAAATTAGTACACTCACTGAGCAGGCTGTAGGAAAGACTGGATGAGAAGGATGTACACAGCTGCTTTGTAACTGGGTAGAAAAGACAGTTTTATTATTTTGATGGTCAAAATGAAGTCTTGGGAATGGCCCAACAATAGGGAAAGTGGGCAGAAAATGATGCTTCATCCACCCGTGGAGAAGGGCACAGCCATCAGGGACTGTGATTACGAAGCTAATGCAGCAACCCGAAAGAACACTCCTGGCTGTGCCAAGCAGAAAAAAAAAATGATGTTACAACATGTAAAAACCGTGAACAGAACCCAGAATAGGGAAGAAAGAGGGAAAGAAGAAAGAAAAGGAAAGCATGGGACCGGCTTCCGCTTTGGGTGGTAGAATTGCAGGTTGTCTTTCTTTCATTTCGCTCAGTATCCCTGTGATGTGTTTGTGCAAGAAATCAAAGTCGGCGATGGGGAAGATTGCTAACGGAGTCTGCCCAGTGCCTCCTCAAATCTACTGAGTACCTGTGTGTTTCATTACCTTGTCGGGTGGTTGCAGTGGTTCGAGGTGATAGTTTTCCTTCTATTACCCCGGTCTCAGTCACCTGGTTGAACATCTGCTGGGTCACAGTGTATTCCATGTAATTCAATGCTGATAACTTTCACTACTTTGTACCCGCCTCTGCAGCTAAGAGAGAAAGAGGCCAACAAGGAATACGCTTGGGTGGAAATCAAATCCAGGCCCCCAGAAAGAGAGAAGGGTTCCTAGGGGAAAGGGAGAGCTGGGGGCTTCACAGTAGTTCATACAATGAAGAAAATGGACACTGTGGTAGTGTGAGAGCCTAGCATGGGGCTTGCCACACTGAGGTGATCAGTAAATATGTGTTGATTCAGGTGTGGTGGTGCACGCCTGTAATCACAGTACTTGGGAGACTGAGACAGGAGGATCGCAGGTTCATAGCCAGCCTCAGCACCTTAGTGAGGCCCTCTGCAACTTAGTGAGAACCTGTTTCAAAATTTAAAAAAAGATAAAGTAGGACTGGGAGTAGCTCAGAGGTAGAATGCCCCTGGGTTCAATCGCCAGTACAAAATAAACAGCCAGGCATGGTGGTACATGCCTCTAATCCCAGTACTTGAAGGTTTGAGGATAGTCTTAGCAACTTAGCGAGACTCTATTTCAAAATAAAAAGGGCTGGGGTGTGTAGCTTGGATGTAAAATGCCCCTGGGTTCAATCCCCAGTGCCAAGAATAAATAAATATTTGTTAAATTGAACTGGATTGAACTATACAAATGGGAGTCTCAGTTCCTTCCCTAGCCTCTCCTACTGCAGCCCAGCCTCAGAGATTAGTCCTGGCCCTTCTGGGGAGCCCCTCACCCCACTTCCAGTGACCTCCTTCACCACTGCCCAGCCCAAACCCAGCCTCCAGTCTTGGTTTCTGGCTCCTAGAATATGCTAGAAAAAGCATATTCCTTTAAACAGCCCTCCAAGGACCATGTGTGATCAATAAAATATCTGGACTTGGGAGTGATGACAAAGAATATTTTCCAATTTGTAAAGTTGTTTTTTTTTTTTTTTTAATCCTGTGAGGAAATAAGAAATGATCACAGTTGGGTTTGGTTTTAATGAGCCACTTTTTTATTGAAAAGAATGAAACAACACAAGAAAAATATAAAAATTTCAGGAAAAATATTTTTAAAATCAGCTAGTTCCCTTTATCATTCCCCGTCTGTGGAAGCTAGAGCTGCATCGTTCCCCTCCTGTGGGTCTGAAGGGCCCATTGTGGCAGATAATCACTTATTCTTCTTAATGTTTTCAAGCATCTCTTGGCAAGTGCCATGGTTTGAATATGGGTTGTGTCCCCCAAAAGTCCATAGGTAAAAGCTTGGTCCTCAGCTTGGTGGTATTGGAGGTGCTGTGGACCTTTAAGAGGTGGGGCCTATTGAGGGTCCTTAGGTCATTGGAGGTGTGTCCTCGAAGAAGGCTGTGAGACCCCATCTCTCTTGTCCTCTCTCTATCTCTCTACCTCTATCTTCTTCCTAGCTTGAGATGTGACTACTCACACTGATACACACTCCCTCCCACCGTGATGTGCCACCCATACCAGAGGTCCAAACCCACAGGGCTGCATGATCTTACACTTGAACCTCCAAAACCATGGACCAAAATAAGCCTTTCCTTACTTCCTTAAATGCCTGACACAGGCATTTCATTACAGTAATGGAAAACTGAGTAATACAGCAAGGTACTGAGCAATTCCTCTGGCCAGTCAGTGGGGACTTTCCAGCCCGCTGCTGTGAGCAAAGGCTACTTCCCTGCCACACCCCATGTGTTAGTCAGATTTTTTCATTACTGTGATCAAGATACCTGGCTAGAACAATGCAGAGGGGGATAAATTATTCATTTAGCTCACAGTTTCAGAGGTTCCATCCATGATCAGCCAGCTCCAAGGCAGAAATATCATGGCCATAGGGCATGGTGGAGGAGAGCTGCTCAACTCATCACAACCTGGAAGCAGAGAGAGAAGAGGAAGGGACCAGGGACAGATAGAGTCCTCAAGGCCATACTGCCAGTGACCCACTTCCTCCATCCATACCCCACCTGCCTACAGTTACTACCCAGGAAATCCATTCAAATCATTAATCCCCACCAATGGATTAATCCGCTGATGAGGTTAACACCCTCATGATTCGATTATTTCACCTCTGAACATTGCTGCATTGCCAAACATGTGAGCTTTTCTGGGAGACATCTTAGATCCAAACCATAACACTGCGTGAAAACATTTGCCTGGGAACCACTACCTTTCTTTAAAAAAATGAAAATCCTCTTGCACAGGAAGGCTTACAGTGGGTTTCCTTTTCCTGGCCATGGTATTCTTTTTTATGCTGAAATAAAATCTTATAGCTAAAGAATTTCAGATGCACTTCAAACAACATTGCATGAAAAGGCAAAGCAAGTTGCCAGCTGGGAAGATGGGCTGCCAGCATCCCTCCCAAACCTGGTGGAAGCTGAGCCTTGCTCCTTGATCGCTGGAGCTTATATGCTACTGCCGTGGTCCTGTGTTCACTACTCGAAAATGTGCCCCGTGTGCCCATAGCAGGTGCAAGCTGTCGGAGGTCATTATGTGAGTCTGTTTTCTGTGACATGCGTACTTAGGATGTTTGTCTTTTCCAAAGCATTAGGGAGTCTGGGATACTTTGATGGTATGCAGAGCAAAGGGAGAGAAGGCTTGTAATCAGGAAGACTGTCCCAAACTGTGGCATATAGGATGGGAACAAGCCGTGTCCTTTTTTCTGTCTTGAGGCATGAGGACCATAAGAGGACAATGTGGTGTGTGGAGCTGAAACCCCCTCCACCTCTGCCATGGTTTCAGTAGGGTTTGAATGCGAACTGCAGGGTTCATGTGTTGGAAGCTTGGTCCCCAATGTGAGAGATGGTGGGACCTTTAAGAGGTGGGGCCTACTGGGAGGTCCCTGTTGGCCCCTCCTCAGTCTGTCTCCTGTGTAGCATGTGATCTCTCCCTCCTGCCTGAATTCTCACCATGATGCCATTGGCTATGAGGGGATGCCACCCAGGGGCCCTCGCCAGGACCAACAGCCTCTAAAACTGTGAGCTCTTTCCTTTATAAGTACCCAGGTATTTGCCTACTGCAGCAATGGAAAATAGACAAATACAACCCTCTTTCTACCTAGGATAGAGCCATTGTTTGGAAGAATAAATATTCCAGACCAAAGAGCTTCCTGCTTTGCTCTCTCCTGGAGTTCGAAATGATAAGGCCAGGCTGGTCACTGTAGCTCATGCCAAATACTCCAATCTCATCCCTCCCCTCTCCACCCCTTCTTCTCCTATCCCATAGTTACACTGGGTATCCATTATTTTATATACATCAAAAATATCTTTTTTTTTTTTTTAATGCTGGTAGGCAGCCAGGTGTGATGGTGCACGCCTGTAATCCCAGTACTTGACTGAGACTGGAGGATCTCAGGATTTAGGTCAGCCTCAGCAACTCAGCAAAACCCTCAGCAACTTAGTGAGACCCTGTTTCAAAATAAAAACTAAAGCTTGCAATCCCAGTACTTGGGAGGCTCAGAAAGAGGGATCACAGGTTCACAGCCAGCCTCGGATACTTAGTGAGACCCTCTGCAACTTAATGAGACCCTGTTGCAAAATAAAGAATAAAAAATAGTGCTGGGAGTGTAGCTCAGAGGTAGAATGCCCCTGGATTCAATCCCTAGTACCACAAAAATAAATAAATAAACTAACAAACTAAAATAGGGCTGGGGTATAATTCTGAGGTAGAAAAAAAATGCTGGTGGGCTATCCATCCCTAAATCCAGGGACTTGGGCCATACCCAGGCTTCTCCTGAGAGCCACTGCAAGTCAGGTGAGACATCACCCATCTCTATCTTTCCTAGCTGCAGTCCCCTCTCCCACCACCAGCTCCCCACCCTGTTATCAGACACCTGTATCACCAGGGCCTGATCCTGCCCTTACTGACCACAGCCGACTAAAGCATACTTAATCAACTGATCTGTGCACAAGGGGCTCATTATAATAGCTCCAGCAAGCATTTGGAATGCCTGGTAAGACAGCAAAGTAATGTTCCATCATTGGCAAGAGAACAGGCAGGTATAGGAGGGGCAGATGGAGCCCACCACAGAAACCAGCCTGCCGAGAAAGATAAGATTGAGGCAGGCATGCACTGCCCAGGGGCAGGTTCCAGCCCTGTCCTGAGGCCCAGCCACTTACCCTTCTTGGGTTCTGGGAGACATTCCCATAATTTTAAAATAAATCCCAGTTTCTTAGTAGAAGAAGGGTTTTTCCATTGCCTAGCTCCAGGGGAGACCATGCACATCATCTTAATATAAATGTGATCCCACGGAGAAAAGGGTGGTGTTCAGAGATGAACAGCGCCCCCTGGAGTTGTTCAATGGGTAGTCCGTAAAAAACTCCAGAGATGGCCAGGGTCTCATTGGAACAGTTTTGACAAATTCCTGTGTAATCTGCGTCTCTATCAAGGCCCAGAAAGTCCATCACCCCTACCTGTTGGCTGTAACCTTTACCCCAGAAGCCACCATAGATGTGTTTCCTGTCACTAGAGATTGGTTTTTACTGGTCCTAGAACTTAATAGCATCAAAAGACAAAATTACAACCAATTTTTGTTTGAAGAACTTAATTGCTTTTATTCACAATTCTAGAACCAAGCAGACTTCAGAGCCAGAACAGACTCACAGAACTCGAGGCTGTTATGGGGTCAGACGTCATTGTGGACAGAAAATGGGAGTGATGTATAGAGACAGTTTAATTGGTTGCAACTCAATGTTTTGCCTTATTTGAACCAGACGGCCACCACTGTTCCAAGAAGTTCCAGTGAGTCTCTATACCGAGCCAGATTGCCACATACAGACTTGAGTCCCGAGGAATCTTGAGGCTTAAACTTAATTTAATTTAGCAATATGAATGAAATCATACATTGTATTCTCTTTGGCATAATGCTCCTTTCAAATAGCATAATACTCTTCAGATTTATTCTCATCGCTGTATCCTACTGACATGTTTAGTATAAGACTTATATTCTGATTTTTCTTTTTCTTTTTTTTTTTAGTACCAAGAATTTTATCACCATCTGCCCAAAGCTTGTCACAATAAATGTATGAATTTACCCTGTCTATGGCGTCAGCTCTGACCTCTGTCCTCAAACAATGCACTCTGCTGAACAATTTAAGTCGTAGATGATTTCTACACTTAAGTTTGCTTAGAGTAAATAGAAGGGGGACACATAATATATTCCATCCAGGGTAGAGAAGAAGAAATATAAAATGTCAGCTCAGCCAGGAATGGTGACACATGCCTGTAATCCTCGTACTTGGGACAGGAGGATAGCCGGTATAAGGCTAACCCTTGGTAACTTAGTGAGACCCTGTTTCTAAATTTTAAAAAATGAAATGGGTCTTGGGGTATAGTTCAGAGGTAGAACACTCATCAGTTCAATCCCCAGTAAAACACACACACACACACACACACACACACACACACGTCAGCTCGACTGGGTTTGGTGGCGCACCCCTGTAAACTCAGTACTTGGGAGGCTCAGATAGGAGGATTGCAGGTTCAAGGCCAGCCTCAGAAACTTAGATTCTCAGCAACTTAGTGAGACCTTGTTTCTAAATAAATAGAATAGGGCTGGGGGTGTTGCTCAGAGGTAGAACATCCCTGGTTCAATCTCCAGAACCCCCAAAAATAATAATAATAATAAAATAAAAGGTCTACTCCTTATTAACCCATCACATTTGTACCAAGAAGAACTGGAATAGGACGTGTGAAGTGGGAGAAGGTGGGGAAGACCCTTCCCCAGTGAGGGTGCTCCTATCTTTCTGGAAGCCAGAGACCTAATCAGAGGTGGCTCGGTGTGGTGGAGAGAGACTGCTGGATGTGGAGTTGGGAAACATGAGGGGTTTTTGGTGTGTGTGTGTGTGTGTGTGTGTGTGTGTGTGTGTGTGTGTGTGTGTGACTGGGGATTGAACCCAGGGGGCATTCTTCCTCCAGGATACAACACCAACCCTATTTTTATTTTTGTTGTTGTTGTTGTTTTGTTTAAAATCAGGGTCTCCCTAGTTACCACATTGCCAAGGCTGTCCTCGAACCTGCGAGCCTCCTGTCTCAGCCTCCCAAGTCTGGCATTACAGGCATGAGTTTAAGACCCAGCATGGTCACTTGGCTTCGCAACTTCAACTTCAGACTTATCGCTTCAACTTGCCTCATCTGTACCATGCAGATAACACAATTGCCAAAGTAATGATAACTAGGATTTAGATACTGCCTCCGAGAGCCAGTGAGACCCTGGAAAAGAGTAGGTACCTAGTCAACATTAAGTGGATGTCATCAGGAGTGGGTTGTAAACTGTAAAGTGCCTGCTGAAGCCTCTGCCCATGGTCTGCAGGGACAGGATGGACCACCATTCCTTGGAAATTGTGCAAAGTTGGCTCTTCCAAAAAATTCACTGACAGACCCTCCCTGGCCTGCACTGTGGACAGAAGAGAGTTCCCCAAACCCAACCTCATTGCAGAACTGCCTGTTCGAAATCTCCAAACTCAGGCCCAACAGATGATGGTTTTACATTTTTCCCAGTTGAGCTGGGTGTGGTGGTGCATGCCTGTAATCCCAGTACTTGGGAGGCTGAGACAGGAGGATCTCATGTTCAAGACCAATGTCAGCAAATTAGCAAGACCCTCAGCAACTGAGCAAGACCCTACTTCAAAATAAAATAGGGCTAGGAATGTAGATTGGAGGTAGAATACACCCTGGGTTCAGCTTCTTGTACCCAAAAAAAAAAAAAAAAAAAAAAAGCTTCCCAAGTAAGTCAGATGTCCAATCTGGGGCCAGCACTGAGGAGCTACTGTTCATTTTTAAAGAGGGGTTTTATGGAGCCAGTACAAGGGGAACGATTCCCCAGACAGCAGCTGCCTCTGGGTCTGATCTTTCATTAATGCATGTCATTGACTTCCAAAGGTGGCTAATCCCTGGAGGCCAGACGGTGGACAGCACCCCACAGTATGGTACCAAAAGAAGTACCAGAATGCAAGGAACCCCCAGGGGCATCTGCTGCCCAGGGAGGTCAGCACGCATCAAACACACTCCTGTGTTCCTTTGGCTCCCAGCCTCACCTGAAACCGCGTCACCAGTTTCAGCCATGAGAAAAATGGTATGTCTCAGCCGGACATGGTGGCCTGTGCCTATGATCCTAGTACTTGGGAAGCTGAGACAGGAAGATCTCGGGTTTGAGGACAGCTTCAGCAATGGAGCAAGACTCTCAGCAACCTAGTGAGACCCTGTTTCAAAATAAAAAATAAAATAGGGCTAGGAATGTAGCTTGGAGGTAGAATGCCCCTGGGTTCAATCCTCAGTACTGAAAAAAAAAAAAGATATGTGTCACCTCCAGGTCAAGACAGATAAAGGCAGCATGCCCACAGGGACCTCAGAGATGGCACATCCTCCTCCAGCCTGGGCGGCCCCTGAGAAACCATATAGAGCACAGACAGGCTCCGTGTGTTTTAATCTGGATTGTCAACTTGACTGGATCATGGAACCCCTAAGCTTGTGTGACTCTGGGTGTGCTGCTGAGATGGCTGGCTCATGTGTGGGCAGATCGAAGGTCCTGCTGGGCGCAGGACCTGGATAAAAGAAGAAAGAGGAAGCTGGGTGACGCATGCGTGGTTCTTCCTGAGAAAGACGCATCTGCTCTCATCTGAGATACCGGCCTTCAGCTCTGCAAACTGGACCTTCACCATCGTTTCTCCGGAGAGTTGCCTGGCCTTTCCATCTTGGGCTGGGACTGCATTATCAGTCACTCCTATCCCGAGACTCCAGCTCGTGGGCCGCTCAACCAGCTGCTGGTTCCTCCAGCTCTCCACCTGCAGGCGACCACTTAAGACTGCACTGCTTTGGACGGTAAGCTGATCTGATAAATCCCCTTTTCCCATACACACATCCTGTGAGTTCTGTTACTCTAGTGAACCCTGACTCATATACTTCTGTCATCTGGTGATGCAGAGATGGATCCCAAGAGTCACCCCGTGCTGCTGGGCATGTCGATTTACACCTAAATCCCAGTATTTAGGAGGTTGAAACAAGGAGGAGTGCAGGTTCAAGGACAACCTCGGCAATGTAACAAGACTCTCAGCAACCTAGGGAGACCCTGTTTCAAAACAAAAATAAATAAATAGTAAATAAAAAATTTAAAAAATCAGGCTGGGGATGTAGCTTGGAGGTAGAATTCTCCCGGGTTCAATTCCCGGTACCACACCAAAAAAAATCAACCTGTCTGTCTAAGCTACTGGGAGTAGTGCCACAGTCAAGCAGTGGTTACAGTGACCAATACGACAATGTAGCAGGTGGTTTCTGCTGACTTTGAAATGCTTTTGAAAACCCGAAATGCTCTGAATATTCACGGTAGACACTGCAGGAGTTGAGCAGATTCAATAACCACCAGCAAGATTTCCCAAGTGTGTGACCAAGTCTGCTCCAAAAAAAAGAAAGCGTGGCTCTGAATGCCCAACATCAGCAATCCTTAAGCCACCTCCCTGCCCAGGGGCTCCCCACCCCCCAGATGTTAGCTGGAGCCCCAAGCCAAGCAACTGGCTGCCCGTCCAGCCCCCGCAGTTGCACCTAATAAAGATTTTATGGGCCCATTCAATTGCAGAGCGATGCAGGCAATTAACTTCCATCACGGTTTTATTGTGGAAAGATGTTGTGAGCTTGGTCCAGGAAAACGGAGCCATGCATCGTTCAGGAGCCATGGCTGCCAAAGCCCAGTGGGGTGGACGGTTAGAGCAGGTGCAGACACAGACCGGCGGCTCGTGGCTAACAGGCTGCTCCCCATCTCGCCCACAGGCAGCTGGCGCTGAGCCCCAAGGCTCCATTCTCCCGCAAAGGGGCCTGGAAGGTGGTGGACTGGAGCAGCCGCCCACACAGGATGGGGTGCTCTTGGATTCACCCCAGCGGGATGCACGGTCATAAAACTCTGCTCCGTTTAGCCTTCCTGGCTTAATCCTGCGCCCACAACAGGACCACTTCCTGTGATTGCCAATGCAATTCCACGTCAGGCATCTGTGGGGTAACTTCTATTCATGAATGGCAGAGGGAGAAAGAAAGAAACAGAGGACACGGGCCATCGGGAGGTTGAGAATAAGAGGCAGGAGGACGAGCTGGCTGATGCCCCGTCCCTGAGCCAGACTCATTTGCACGGAGCTGTGTTTCCCCAGCAACAGTCTCCGATTGGTCCCTGACCCTGTCGGCCCACCTGCAACAGCTGATCTAAGTCCTCCCAGTCCCCTTGCCAGGCTGCGAGACCCAGCTCAGCGCCGCGGCTCTCCTTTCACCCCCAGGGCCATATCAGGATATCTGGAGACTCAAACATCAAATTCACTGTTGCCCCAGCCACCACCCCAGCCCATCCCCACACAACTCACAAGAATATTGTATTTTTCCAGGGTGGTACAACTTACATTAATGCTGGAATTAAAATAGTCTCTTGATTTTCTGATTGCAAAATTCAGGATAAGCTCGTCAAAAGTGATCGCCTCTCAGTTCGAGGCCAGCTTCAGCAAGTAGTGAGACTCTCATCAACCTAGTGAGACCCTGTTTCAAAATAAAAATTAAAAAGTAGGGCTGGGGGTATAGCTCAGAGGTAGAATGCTCCTGGCTTCAATTCCCAGTCACACACACACACACACACACACACACACACACACACACACGAAATTTCCTCTCTGTCTCTCTTGCATGTATTTTTTCGTGTGTGTGAGCTTGTGTCTGGGTGTAAGCCTGGGTGTGTTTCCCCCAGTTTTGCTGGGCCCCTGTGTCTGTCTCCTCACCTTTCTGCAGGTTTCATGTCTCCCAAAGCTTCTCCCTTTGTGAAAGACCCTAGACAAGTCTTACCTCCCCAGGCTGGGGACTGTGGTTGGAGGGTGAGGGGGAATTGAAGGACAGGATCCTGCAGGGAGAGAGGCTGGAGGCATGGGACATGGAGGCAGAATTCCAAAGGAGCTGGACAGAAGGAGGGCTGTCAAGGGGGGTCACTTCCCCAGATGCCCGTCCATTTAGATCAGGCCCGTCAGAGGGGCAGCTGGAACAGAGGACCTGGAATCACCACCACTACTGTCACCCCCACCTCCACCATCGCCATAACAAGCTTCTGCCCTGCACCAGGCTTTGGGCCAGAGGAGTACACACACCACCACCACCCCTTTTTTTGGTGCTAGGGATTGAACCCAGGGACATTCTACCTCTGAGCTATACCCCCAGACCTATTTTTTTTTATTTGGAAACAGGGTCTCACTAAGTTGCAAAGGGTCTCACTAAGATGCTGAGATTAGCCACAAGTCTGCAATCCTCCCATCTCAGCCTCCCAAGTACTGAGATTCCAGGCGTGTGCCCCCACACCCAGCTCCACTGCCTCTTGTTTCCAGTTGTACAGATGAGGACTGGAAACCCAGAGGGTAAAGTGATTTTCGGGGAGGCACACAGCTCGTAAGGGGGGAGCCTGGATTCCAGCCTAGTCTGTCTTCCTGGAAAGGCTCAGCCTAGCCACTCTGGGGAGGAACACGTAATGTCTCAGTAGCAGAGGCCAGAGCCAAGGAGACCACGCAGGCGGGCAACTAGGACGTAAGGAAGCAGGAGAGTACAGAATAGAGACCCTACAGACTCTTCCCTAGTCAAGTGCTGAAAGCCAAGCAACAGAGCCCTGTCCCTGGGCTGGGCTACGAGGCTACGAGGTTGGCTGAGCAACTGGACCACCATCTGCTACAGAAGACTGAAAAGTCTAGCAAAACAGAATCTTCTGTCTTGACCCATGCCCAAGAGTAAATGGCCCTTTTGTTGTTGTTGTTGTTGTTGCGGTACTGGGGATTGAACTCAGGGGCATTCTACCTCCGAGCTACACCCCCAGCCCTAATTTTTCATACTTTATTTTGAAACAGGGTCTCACTAAGTTGTGGAGGACCTTACTAAGTAGCTGAGGCTGGCCGCAACCTGGATCCTCCAGTCTCAACTTCCCAAGTACTGGGATTACAAGCATGAGCAACCACACCCTGCTACAAATGGCCCTTTATATTCCTTCTCCCCATCCATAAAATGGTAGAAATGACCAGCTGGCCCCCAGGACAAGGATCTGAGCCGCAAAGCCACGCATTCCCCAAAGTCAGCAGAGGCTGCTGGGTGCTTTGAAAACACAGCTGTTTAACCAGCCACAGAAGCCGCAAAGATGCTGCGTGTGCTTCCACGTTAGAAAAATAATAAAGAGCAATGTTGCTGGGGGTTTTTTCCTGGAGAAAATGGTCGGGCTGTAGGAGGGCTGATCAATTAGCCATAGGTGGACTGATCCTTCTGCAGCGCCCCCCAAGCGATTCTCGCCTCCCGTTTCATTAGCAGTTTGTCATTGTTCTGCTTAATGACTTGTGGTGCTGAAATTTGTCTTTACTTTACACAGGACCCCGCATCCCAGGCAGGGAATTCTGATGCTTTACTTCTGTCCCTCAAGAATAGGTTGGAAGCTGGGCATGGTGGCGCATGTTTGTAATCCTAGTATTTGGGAGGCTGAAACAGAAGGATCGCAGGTTCGAGGACAGCCTCAGCAACTTAGCAAGACATTCAGCAATTTAGTGAGACCCTGTTTCAAATTTTTTAAAAAGCCAGCTGGGCGTGGTGGCACACATTTGTAATCCCAGTACTTGGGAGGCTGAAACAGGAGGATGGCAGATTTGAGAACAGCCTCGACAATGTAGAGACACTCTCAGCAACCTAATAAGACCTTGTTTCACACTAAAAAATAAAAATAGGGCTGGGAGTGTGACTCAGAGATAATCTTCTCCTGGGTTCAATCCCCGGTATCAAAAATAAATAAATAAATATAAAAAAGCCAAGCAAGTGGAGCATGCTTGTAATTCCAGTATTTGGGAGGCTGAGACAGAAGGATCACGGGTTCAAGGATAGCCTCAGCAACTTAGCAAGACCCTGTTTCAAAAATAAAAAATACAATAGGGCTGTGAGTGTAGCTCAGAAGTAGAATGCCACTGGGTTCACTCCCCAGTACTAAAAAAGAGGGAGCGAGGGAGAAAGAGAGAGAGACTTTAAGCTTGTGTTGACAAGGACTAGCCCATCCGTGAGGTCTCTAATCGCAGAGCATGTGGAAAGGAAGCTGTAGAGGGTGGGAAGCACACGCACTTCTAAACCTACTCTAAGGACTGGGTGTGTAGCTCAGTGGTAGAGCACTTGCCTAGCATGTGTCAGACCCTGGGTTTGACCCCCAGCTGCAAAAAAAAAGATAAACCCCATTCTAAAAACCCTTGACAAACTCAGGAAACTACGTGATTATTTATGAGACATTTATTTTTCATAATTGCTGTCTTCATCAAGGCACAGAGCTGCCCCCAGGGGCCAGGAAGCATTGTTTGTGAGCCTGGTGAAGGCTTTCCGATCGCTTACAGAGCAGTCGTGTCACCTTGAGACTCTAGAACAACGCACAAGTGCCCAGATGCCTGCAGACGGCACCGGCACAGAGCATATGTTCCTCTCAGACTCTCCCCGAATGATGGAACCTATTTTGCAAGTCAAATCTTCAACCTGCAGCATGCAAAATAGTTAATGATGGGCTGCATCAGCAAGAGGTGGGGACCCCCAAAGGCTGCTCAGCCTTGCCTTTCCTCCTGAGATAGACCTGACTCATTCCTCTGGGGGGTTCCAGATTGAAAAGCACTAAACCAATGTCATCTGCTGTGGTAGGCACAATTCTGAGATGGTCCTTACTATAAGTGGCACTGTGTCCCCCAACCCCCACAGAGTAAAACATGGTATAGTCCTAACTCATGGTACCTGTGCATGTAAACTTATTTGGAAATAGAGTTTTGGTAAATATAATAAAGTTAAGATGAGGTCATACTGGAAAGAGTGGACCAATGTGACTAATGCCCTTATAAGATGAGAAGACAGGAGGATCACAGGTTCGAGGCCAGCCTCAGCGACATAGATTCTCAACAACCTAGCAAGACCCTGTTTCCAAGCAAGAAAATGAAAAAGGGTTGGGGGTGTAGCTCAGAGGTAGAATGTCCCTGGGTTAGCCAAGTGTGGTGGCACATTCCTATAATCCCAGTACTTGGCAAGCTGAGACAGGAGGATCGCAGGTTCAAGGCCAGCCTCAGCAATTTAGTGAGACCCCGTTTCAAAATAAAAAAATAAAGGGCTGGGATTGTAACTCAGAGGTAGAATGCCCCTGGGTTCAATCCCTAGTACCACAAAAAATAAAATAAAATAAAAATAAATAAAATACCACCAGTCCGTGGTAATTATTACCGACGCCCTAGGACACTATTAACATCCCCAAGATACACCCACCTAGGTTTGCTCCCCAGACCACAAAAATAATAATAATAACAACAATAATAATAATAATAGAAGGTAGGAAAAGAAAATAAGTAAAAAGATAAACCCACTCTAAAAATCCTTGACATACTCAGGGATTTTTATTTTGAAACAGGATTTCACTAAGTTGTGGCCTCAAACCAGTGATCCCCCTTTCTCAGCTTCCCAAGTAGAACCTGAAGTAAAAGCCCCACATAACCTGCCTCTCCTGGAGTATGAGTATATGGCAACAGTCACCCCCACGACAGTATAGGGCATGGTTGACTTTAAGAAGGGACAGACTATCCTTGGCAGGCTGACCTCATCAATTATGATAGATGGTCAATTCTCTTTGTCAACTTTTTTTTTTTTTTTTTTTTTTTTTTTTTGCGGTACTGGGGATTGAACTCAGGGGCATTCTACCTCCCAGCTATACCCCCAGCCCTATTTTTTATTCTTTATTTTGAAACAGGGTCTCACTAAGTTGCGGAGTGCTCACTAGGTAGCTGAGGCTGGCCGCGAACCCGGATCCTCTGGTCTCAGCCTCCCAAATGCTGGGATTACAAGCATGTCCCACCATGCCCGGCTTCTCTTTGTCAGCTTGACTGGGCCACAGGATGCCCAGATATGTAAGCATTAATTCTGGGTGTGTCTGTGAGGATGTTTCTGAAAGAGATTCACATTTTTTTGTTGTGGGTGGTAGTGGTGGTACTTTTGTTTTGTTTTTGGTATGTGTGTGTGTGTGTGTGTTGCTAGAGATTGAACACAGGAGCATTCTACCTCTGAGCTACACCCCCAGCCCTATAGCCCTATTTTATTTTTTATTTGGAAACAGGATCTCACTAAGTTGCTGAGAGCCTCACCAAGTTGCTGAGGCTGGCTTCGAACCTGCGATCTTCCTGTCTCAGCTTCCCAAGTACTGGGATTATTAGCATGCACCACCATGCCCAGCTGAGATTCACATTTGAATTGGTGGGCTGAGCAAAGCTCATGGTCCTCTCCAATGTGGGTGGGCATCATCCCACCCCAGAGGCCCAAACAGAACAAAAAGATGGAGGAAGCCCCTCTCTCTCTCTCTCTTTCTCTCTTTCTCTCTCTCTCTCTCTCTCTCTCTCTCTCTCTCTCTCTCTCTCTCTCCCCCTCTCTGCCTGGCCACTTGAGCTGGGACATCAGTCTTCTCCTGCCCTGGGACTGGACTTTCACCATTGGCTCTCCTGATTTGCAGGACTCTGGACTCAGACTGGAATTTACACCAGCAGCTTTGCTGGGTCTTCTGTTTGCTGATGGTTGATGGTGGGACTTTGCAGTCTCTGTAATCATGTCAGCCAGTTTCTTATGATTAATCTCATTGTATACAGGCGCTCCTTGACTCATGATGGAGTTGCCTCCCAATAAGCCTGTCAAAAATTAAAAATATCATAGGTGGAAAATGCATTTAATACACCTAGCCTACTGAACATCGTAGCCTAGCAACACAATACACCATAGATCCTCAGTGGTCCCTCCTTCAGATCATGTGACTGACCAGGAACTGAGCTCCCCACCATGCCCAGCATTGCCATCCTGCCATTAGCAGCCCGTTAAATCACTAGCCCCGGAGAAGATCAAAATTCAAAATCTGAAATACAGTTTCTACTGAACATGCATGGCTTTTGCACCTTTGTGAAGTGAAAAAAAAAAAAATGTGAGTCAGAACATCCTAAGTCAGGAACTATCTGCATATCTATATATCTATTGTCTCAATCCAAGAGACAGAGATAGAGAGCTGGGCACAGTAGCACACACCTGAAATCCCAGTACTCGGGAAGCTGAGAAAGGAGGATCATTGGTTATGCCAGCCTCAACAACTGAGCAAGACCCTGTTTCAAAATAAAAAATATAACCAGATATTACAACAAAAATGCCATAGACGTGGTTTCATTTGTTTGTTTGCTTGCTTGCTTATTTGTTTGTTTATTTTGTTTGGTTTGCAGTACTGGGGATTGAACCCCGGGGCATTCTACCTCCATGCTACACCTGCAGTCCTATTTTTTATTCTTTATTTGGAAACAGGATCTCACTAAGTTGTAGAGGGCCTCATTAAGTAGCTGAGGCTAGCCGCAAACCTGCAATCCTCCTGTCTCAGCTTTCCGAGTACTGGGTTTATAAGCATGGGCCACCACACCCCAGAGTTGGGGTAAATTTGTAAACAACAAAAATGTATTGCTCACAGTCCTGGAGACTGGGAAATCCAAGATGAAGGCTCCAGCAGATTCAGAATCTGGTGGGGGCTTGCTCTCTGCTTCAAAGATGACACCTTCTAGCCTGGCGTGGTGGCGCACACCTGGAATCTCAGTATTTGGGAGGCTGAGACAGGAGGATTGCAGGTTCAAGGACAGCCTCAACAACATAGCAAGACTCTCAACAACCTAGTGTGACTCTGTTTCAAAACAAAAAATAAAACAAAGGCTGGGGGTGTAGCTTGGAGGTAGAATGCCCCTGGTTTCAATCCCCGGTATCACACACATACACACACACACACACACACACACACACACACACATGATGGCACCTTCTTGCTGTGTCCTCATATGGTGAAAGAGGCAAATGAACTCCCCTGGGCCTCTTTTATCAGGAAACAAATCGCATCATGAGGGCTCTGCTCCTGACCTGGTCATCCCCCAAAGACCCTTACCCCTTAATGTTATTGCGCTGGGGATTAGGTATCAATATGCCTAATTTGGGGTTGCACAAATATTCACACCATAGAATCCATATCTCTATCGATCCTATTTGTCTGTTTCCTTGTAGCACTGTGACTAACACGGAAGCCATGAGGTAGATGGATCTGCAAAGGATGAACAGAGAGAATCAGCTCAAGTGCTCTGAGGCTCACTGTTACTTGACAGGGTTGAGAGGCTTATGGCAGAGGACTCTTGAATTTTATTAGGAAGGTTTTGGGTGTGTTTTTGTTTTTGTGGTACTGGGGATTGAATCCAGAGACATTCTACCTCTGAGCTACACCCAAGCCCTATTTTATTTTTTATTTTGAAACAGAGTCTCACTAAGTTGCTGAGGGTCTCACGAAGTTGCTGAGGCTGCCCTTAAACCCATGATCCTCCTGTCTCAAACTCCCAGGTACTAAGATTACAGGCATGTGCCACCAAGCCCAACCTGACTCTTGTTTTGAACTCTGCTGCTCAAATTCATAAGCAAGAGGAGAGGAATTCCTCCTTAAAATGTCAGAAATTTAAATTATTACAGATCATCAGATCAAGTGCCTCAGAGAGGGGGGAAAAAACCTGTTAGACAAGGAGAGTAGGAAAGAAAAAATATATATTCATCAGGAAGACAAAGGATATGTAGTGTGCTTGGGGTGACGTTACAGGGGACAGAACGGGGGGAATGGCTGTGTGGCTCTGGAATAAAAAGTAGGTTAATAAAGCTGATAAATGCAAGGCGTCTGAACTCAGTGCTCCGTGAAGGATGGGTGTTTTAATGAGGAGAGAGTGTGGGACAGAGGCAGGCAGAGAAATCCTGGTCTGGGGCCCCAGGCGCAGGGTCAGCATCCAGGCCACAGTCTTTGGAGAAAACCATGGCAGGGTCAAGGTCTTTGACCCGTGTGTTAATAATCCATGCCTTTGGCTGGGAAAGGGGCCCGGTCAATGGCAGGCAGAGGCAGGCTCTAGGCTTTGACAGGCTTAATTGGAAGAAGGGCAGGGCAGGCCTGCAGGCTGTGTCGTGACAGAGGCAAATTTATCTCTCTCTGACCACAAAGGAGAGTCCCAGGAGACTGGAGGCTGCTAAGGACTGAGGAGTTCATGAGTTCCCTGAGAAGCCAGCCTTGTGCAAGGGAGGAGAGGGGAGGGAGCAGGCAGGAGGGCCCTGGGCTCCCTGCTGGCCTGGGCTTTCTCTTTTTCCTGGTGTATCAGACTCAGCCTCCCTAGTAGAGCTGGGAGCCAGCCAGCTGGAATAATGTTCTCTCTAAGCCTGAGTGGGCTTAGTCAGCTCTGAATCATAAAGTGCACCTGGAGTCCAGCCTCTCGGATGGTGGGCTCTCTACTCAATTTAGTATCTGTATTAGTTTGCTGTTGCTGCTATAACAAATGACCACCAACGCAGTGGCTTCAAACAACAACAAATTAGAATTGAAAACAGATAGGTAAACAAATGCTAATACCCAAATATTCACTGTAGTACTATTCACAAAAGCCAAAAAGTGGAACCCACCCAGATGTCTCTCCACTGATGAAGGAATAAATAAAAAGAATGTTATATACTTTATAAACAATATTATAACATTGTTTTGGAAATAGAGGGGGTGAGTGCAAAACATCGTGGATGTACTCTCAACTTTAAAATTACATTTTAGCTAGGCGTAGTGGCCCACATCTGTGATCCTAGTACATGGGAGGCTGAGACAGGAGGATCACAGGTTTAAAGACAGCCTCAGTCAATAGTGAGACTCTCAGCAACCTAGAGAGACCCTGTTTCCAAACAAAAACATATAAAAAGAGGTGGGGTTGTGACTCAGAGGTAGAATGCCCCTGAGTTCAATCTCCAATACCACACACACACACACAAAAATTGCCTCAATAAAAAGTTTTATTTTCATATGCATATACAAATTTATCATTTAGCAGTTCTGGAGGTCAGAGGTTGAAAGTCAAGATGTCAGCAGGCTGGTTCCTCCTGGAGGGTCAGGGGACAATCTGCTTCCTTGTCTTTGCCAGCCTCTAAGCCCCAGCGGCCTGCACTCCTAGGCTGGCGGCCCCTTCCTCCATCTTCAAATCCACCTCTCCCTCTGTGTCTACCCTCACATTGCCTTCCCCTGACTCCCTCCCACGTCCTCTTCCAAGAGTCTTTGCGGTTATGTTGGGCCCACTTAGATAATCCCTCCCATCTTAAGATCCTTTGCTTAATCATATCCACAAAGTTCTTTTGGTGTGAAGGCGACACTCACAAGTCCCAGGGCTTAGGAAGTAGACATCTTCTTTGGGAAGGGAGGAGGGGAGGGACATTATTCTGCCTCTTGTACTATCTAGGGCAGGGACCCTCTCTGCCTTTGGGCATTATCTCGGCTAGACTTGTCCCGAGCAGGAGCCCAGACCCTCCTCCTAAGGCACCAAAGAAAGGCTTTCAGAGCCAGGCATGGCGGTGCACACCTGTCATCCCAGTATTTGAGAGGCTGAGACAGGAGAATCACAGGTTCAAGACCAGCCTCATCAACTCAGTGAAATCCTGTCTCAAAATGAAAAAGGCCTGGGGATGTAGCTCAGTAGTAGGGCACCCCTGGGTTCAATCCCCATGAAGAAGAAGAAGAAGAAGAAGAAGAAGAAGAAGAAGAAGAAGAAGAAGAAGAAGAAGAAGAAGAAGAGGAGGAGGAGGAGGAGGAGGAGGAGGAGGAAGAGCTTTCAGTGCAAGGTGGGACCAGCCTAGAGGCCTTCCACCCGGGGCTGGGTGCCTGGAAGGCTAACCATGGTATTGTCCACTGGCAGTAGTGTGTGAATGCATCGAATTTCAGGATAAAAGGTTCTGATGTCTATGAGTCCAAAGATGCAAAGGCTCCCTCCGTGGCCAATTTTGTGCTATGAGCAAGATGTCACTGCACACAAAGTTAGGAGCCGTGGGAGTGGCTGCCACACACCACTGCTCAGAGGAACTCCAAGGCTGGCCAACATTCAGCTGAAAAAATACAACTGAAATATGTGGTCAAAGCCCAGGGCCCCTGAGGCAAAAGATGGAGTTTGAACACAAAGCCGGGTCAGCCTCAGAGAATAGAGCAAGCCATGCGCAAGGAAGGTCTTGGTCCAGGGACCGATGGCATTTACACCATGGTCTATTTGAGAAGACACATATATTGTGCTCGTGTGTGTGTGTGTGTGTGTGTGTGTGTGTGTGTGTATGTGTGTGTGTGTGTTACTGAGGATTGAACTCAGATGCATTCTACCTCTGAGCTACAACCCCAGCCTTATTTTTTATTTTGAAACTGGGTCTCCCTAAGTTGCTGAGGGCCTCGCTAAATTGCTGGTACTGGCTTCAAACCTGGGATCCTCCTGTCTCAACCTCCCAAGTACTGGGATTACAGGCATGTATCACCATGCCCGGCTCTGACTCCTAAATAGATATCAAATTTATGATCCTGAACTTGAGGGTTCTTGATAGTTCTTTTCAGGAGGCAGACATGGAGGCAGACCAGTTTTCTCCAGCTGATATACTAAATACCACAGACTGAAGCCGGGTGTGGTGGTCCAAGCTTGTAATCCCAGTACTTGGGAGGCTGAGACAGGAGGATCACAGGTTCGTGGCCAGCCTCAGCTACATAGTGAGGCCCTCCGCAACTTAGTGAGACCCTGTTTCAAAATAAAAAATAAAATAGGCCTGTGAGTGTAGCTTGGAGGTAGAATGCCCCTGGGTTCAATCCCCAGGACTACTGAAAAATAAAAATAAATAAATACATACATACATACATACATACATACATACATACATACATACATACATACCACAGACTGTATGACCTAAACCAAAACAATGTATTTGCTCATGGCTCCAGAGTCTAAAAGTCCAAGATCAATGTCAACAGCTTTAGTTTCTGCTGCACCCTCTCTCCTTGGTCTGCAGATAATCATCTTCTCACTGTCTCTGCGGGATGTTTTCTCTGTGCATACACATCCATGGTGTCTCTCTCTGTGAGCCCTAATCCCTCCTTCCCAAAAGGACGCCAGTCATATTGGATTAGGGCCTACCCTAACGACTCAGTATAACTTAATTACCTCTTTAGAGGCTTTATAACCAAATACAAACACTGGAGGTGTTCAAAGGCACTGGAGAAGCCGGATGTGGTGGCACACACCTGCCGTCCCAGTATTTGGGAGGTTGAGACAGGAGGATCATAGGTTGGAAGCCAGCCTCAGCAACTTAGCAAGACCCTGTTTCAAAATAAAAATAAACTACAGCTAAAGGTGTCACTCAGGGGTAGCATGGCCCGGGGTTCAATCCCCAGCACCACAAAAACAAAACAAAGTTACTGGAGAGTTGGGCATGGTGGTGCACACCTGTAATCCCAGTACTTAGGAGGCTGAGACAGGAAGAATGCAGGTTTGAGGCCAGTCTCAGCAACTTAGCAAGACCCTGTTCAACATAAAAAATAAAACGGGCTGGGTGTATAGCTCAGAGGTAGAACACCCCTGGATTCAATTCCCAGTACAAAAAAAAAGAGAGAGAGAGAGAAACTTACTAGAGATTAGGGCTTCAAAATACGAGTTAGAGCAGGGCCTGAGACAGGACACCCTTCAGTCCATAGCAAATGCTTACCCAGGGCATGACGCTGTGGCTCTAGCCTTGCTACCAGAGGATGCCCCTGTGGCCCCGTCCTCCCGCCCCCTCATGACTCTCCTTTCTAGTTTGACCCTCGACCTCCTGCCTTCCTCCTGAGAATCAAAGCAAAGGCGGCCCTAGGAGGAGCCAAAGTGTGTGCAGCTGGATCCACTGGGGGCTCCAGGGCCAGATGAAGGTCAGGAGACCTGTTCGGGACTGGGGCGTGGTCTGGCTCCAACAGACCAGGAAGGTTCAAGGAGATCTGTCCATGGTGAGGTAGAGCAGGGGATGGGAGGGAGGAGGATCATGGTGAGAATTCACAGATGTGCATCAGGATCAGGATATAGCTGGTGGACAGGGGTGTCAGTGCCTTTGGTTTTGCCCTGTCCACCACTACTGGACGCCAACAGAAGGGACCTGCATTCCTTCTTAACAGGATGAACCTCAGGGCCAGCTCGGAGTCTCAGTTTCCCAATATGAAAACTGAGGCACAGAGTCCCTCATCTAAAACCTTGGGTTCAATCTAAAATTCAAAAATAAATAAATGTGTGTGTGTGTGTGTGTGTGTGTGTGTGTGTGTGTGTGTGTGTATACTAGGAACTGAACCCAGGGCCATTCTACCTCTGAGCTACACCCCCAGCTCTATTTTATTTATTTATTTTTTTTTTGAAACAGGGTCTCACTAGGTTGATGAGAATCTCACTCCTTGCTGAGGCTGTCCTCAAATCTACAATCTCCTGCATAGGTGATCGCCACTCCTACCACCTCTCAATCAGCTAGTCAGAGGCCGGGCACAGGCCTGGCCTCTAAGGAGCTGCTGAGCTTCAGGGAGCCAAATGTCAGGCACAGTCAAATGTGTGCCAAACCCTCAGCGCCTGTCTTTTACCTCTACAAGCCAGTTTGGGAACAGATTGGGGGTGACAGCTAATTGGATTGGAGCACAAGGACATTTGGAAGAATCAGCAAACATCATTTTACCCAGGCTGTGTGGTATTTTGCCTCTTAAAAAAAAAGTCAGTGGGATGAGGTGGTGCACGCTTATCAGCCCCATACTTGGGAAGCTGAGACAGGAGGATTGCAGGTTCAAGGACAGCCTCAGCAACTTGGGGAGACCAGTTCAAAAAAGTGCTGGGGATGTAACTCAGAAGTAGAATGCCCTTGGGTTCAAGTTCCAGTACCAAAAAGAAGAGGAGGAGGAGGAGGAGGAGGAGGAGGAGGAAATAGAAAAGTTAATAATTGATCATTCATGGGTTTTTATTGAAAATTAGGAGGTTGGAGCCTGTTGTGGTGGCACATGCCTGTAATTCCAGTACTTGGGAGGCTGAGACAGAAGGATTACAGGTTCAAGGACAGCCTCAACAAGTAGTGAGACTCTCGGCAACCTAGCAAGACCATTTCAAAACAAGAAAAACAAAAAATTGGGCTGGGGGGGCGGGTAGCTTGGAGGTAGAATGCCCTTGGGTACAATCCCCAGTACCTCCCCATACACAGAGGTTGGGAACATTTGAGTTTCTATTTAATAGAATCTGTTTTAGATATATAAATATTGGACAATGTTAGACCAGTCCTTCTCCATCCTCTGTATGCTCACCTTTTAAAAAAGGAGACAGTAAGCCAGATATGGTGGTACACTTCTCTAATCCTAGTACTTGGGAGGCTGAGATGGGAGGATCGCAGGTTTAAGGCCAGCCTCAGCAACTTAGTGAGATCCTGTTTCAAAAATAAAAACAAAAATAGGTTTGGGCATGTGGCTCAGAGGTAGAATGCCTCTGGGTTCAATCCCCTATACCACAAATGGAGGGGAGACAGTGCCAGGCATCATGGCACATGCCTGTAATCCCAGTACTTGGCAGGCTGAGACAGGAGGAGCACAGGTTTGACATCAGCCTCAACTACTTAGGGAAACCTTCAGCAACTTATCGAGATGCTGTTTCAAAAATAATTTTTAAAGGGTTGGGGATAGAATGTCCCTGGATTCAATCCCCAGCATGAGAGAAAGAAAGAAGGAAGGAAAAAGGGAAGAAGGGAAGAAGGAAGAAAGGAAGGGAAAAGAAAGAGAGAGGAGAAGGAGAAAGGGAGAAAGAAAGAGTGAGTTGGGGCATAGCTCAGGGGTAGAGCACCCCTGGGTTCAATTCTCAGTATCATGGAAAAAAATATATATGTTAATACATGTACCAATGTTTGCTCTTTCTCATTCCATTGTAAGAATATGCCACAGTGCATTTGCCCATTCTCCTGCTGATGGGTCTTTGGTCCTTGAGACCCTCATGATGGTATTGTTATAAACATTCCTATGCACCCACATTTCTCTGAAATATACACATGAAGTGGACCTGCTGGGTCTAGGATATGTTCTGTGGGTCCAACTCTAATACTGCTTTTCTTAGGGGTTTTTTCTATTATTATTTTGTTTTGTTTGAGTACTGGGTATTAAAGCAGGGGGCATTCTACCTCTGAGCTACATCCCAGCCCTTTTTTGTTATTTATTTATTTATTTATTTATTTATTTATTTATTTATTGCGGTACTGGGGATTGAATCCAGAGGCATTCTACCTCTGAGCTATACCCCCAACCCTATTTTATTTTTATTTGGAAACAGGGTCTTACTAGGTTAATGAAAGTCTCACTACTTGCTAAGACTGTCCTCAAACCTGTGCTCCTCCTGTCTCAGCCTCCCAAGTACTGGGATTACAGGTGTGCCACCACTCCCAGCTTTTATTTTTTGTTTTAAAACAGAGTCTTGCTAGAGTGCTAAGAGACTTGCTAAATTGCTAAGGCTGGCCTCAAACCTGCCATCATTCTGTCTTGGCCTCCCAAGTACTGGGATTACAGGGATTACAGGCATGCACAACGATGCCTGGCTTTTCTTTTTTTCTTCCTTCCTTTTTTTTTTTTTTTTTTTTTTTTTTGCGGTACTGGGGATTGAACTCAGGGGCATTTTACCTCCAAGCTATACCCCCAGCCCTATTTTTTTATTCTTTATTTTGAAACAGGGCCTCACTAAATTGCAGAGGGCCTCACTAACTTGCTGAGGCTGGCCACAAACCTGCAATCCTCCTATCTCAGCCTCCCAAGTACTGGGATTACAGGTGTGTACCACTATGCCTACCTTTTCTTAGTGTCTGTACCACTTCTGTTCCCCCAGCACCTAGGAGAGGTTCCTTTGCTCCATATCTTTGCCCATACTTGGTGCTACTGTGATGGCTCTTTTTTGAAAATACGAATTGGATTCTATCTCTCTCCTGCTTCAAGTTCATTGTACTTGGAATTAAATCCAAACACTCTGCCCTGGGCCTCAGGGCCTCAGGGCCCCAGCTCCCTCTGCTCCATCTGTCTGCACTGGACAGAAGTTTACCATGAACTATGACCTAGCCACAATGGCCTTATTTCTGTTCCCAAAATGACTAAGCTCAAATCGGCATCTTGGCAGGAATGGAGAGAGATGCGGCTGGACCAGGGGCCAGACTGGGCTCAGGGGGCGCTCTATGAACTCATGGGACTATCTACCATGCAGGACATCCCACAGACACTTTGCTCTGGCCCTGGGGGGGGCTCAGCCATCTGGGCCCCTTGAGGTGGGCCTCTCCCTGCCATGCATTCTATACATTTTCCTTACTGCACGGCCCCTAAACCCAAGCCAGCCACATCACAAAGCCCAGTTCCAACTCCAAAGCTGGGGGGAAATCTGCTTCTCTAAACAGAAGAAAAAGAGCAACAGGGAATAATTAAACATCCGATGAAGCCAGAGTAAAGAAGGGAAAATCAACAAATACACCCGAGAGGACATTTTGAAAGTAGCAACCAACCAGTCTTGGAATATGTCCGAACTGATTGCCAAGGTCCCAGATTTCCGGGAAACAACATTTGTCAACCCTCTGTGAGACTCACATTTCCTGGGGAGGAGGAGCAAGATGATCAGAAATTTTTGACTGGGATTTTGTTTTCTAATTGGGGCATTGCACTTGTGCATGATAGTGAGATTCACAGTGATACGTGTGTGTGTGTGTGTGTGTGTGTGTGTGTGTGTGTGTGTGTGTGTTACTGGGGATGGAACTCAGGGGCATTCTGCCTCTTCTAAGTTACACCCCAGCCCTATTTTATTTTTTGTTTCCTCCACTAAGTTGTGGAGGGCCTCACTAAGTTGCTGAGGCTGGCCTCGAACCTGCAATACCCCTGTCTCAGCCTCCCAAGTACTGGGATCACAAGTGTGCACCACCACACCCTGCTCATGGTGACTCTTTCATAGATGCGCATAACATTATTTGGGCAGTTTCTCTCCCGGTACCTCCCCTGTCCCTCTTCTCCTCCCTTCCCTGACCCCTTTTTCACTACTCTCCTGGTCTGTCTACTCACTCCTACAAGGTCCTTTTCTTTCCTTTTTCTCTCTAGTTTCCACATATGAGAGAAAACATGTGGCCCTTGATTTTCTGAGACTGACCGATCTCACTTAGCACGATGTTCTCCAGTTCCATCCCTTTTCCTGCAAATGGCATAATTTTGTTCTTCTTTATGGCTGAGCAAAACTCTACTATAAGCTAGGTGTGGTGGTGCATGCTCGTAATCCTAGTACTTGGGAGGCTAAGACAGAAGAATCGCAGGTTTGTGGCCAGCCTCAGCTGCTTAGTAAGGCCCTCTGCAACTTAGTTAGACCCTGTTTAAAAAAAAAAAAAGAATTAAAAAAAAAAAAGGCTGGTGGTGTAGCTCAGAGGTAGAATGCCCCTGGGTTCAATCCCCAATATCTCACACACACACACACACACACACACACAAAATCACTCCATTGTATGTATGTATATTCCATATTTTTTATTCATTCGTCCTTGACAAACACCTAGGTTGGCCCCTATGTGACTTGTGCTCCTAAAAACATCTGACCAGGGTTGAAGTAACAATTTTTTTTTTTTTTTTGGTGGCGGTGGTGGTGGTGGTACTGGGGATTGAACTCAGGAGCATTCTACCTCCAAGCTACACCCCCCCCCTTTTTTTTAAACAGAGTCTCACTACTTGCTGAGGTTATCCTCGAATCTGCAATCCTCCTGTGTCAGCCTCCCAAGTACTGGGATTACAGGTATGCACTACCACACCCAGCTTGAAGTGGCAAATATTAAATCTGATTACTCTGTAGATTTTTGTCTTGCTGATAACCCTGACCCTGACTCAAAAATAGAGCTGTCTTCATAGGATTTCCTCTGACTACAAGTGGTGAACTATCCTCAAAGTCAACTGACATCAATGGAAATCTGGCCAAACAGCCAGTCAAGAGACGAAGAAGCCAGCAGAAGAGGCAGCAAGAAGACGAAGAAAACTGCTTCTGCTGGTGCCCTGATCACACTGAAGCAGGTGAGATCAGTCAAGATTGGTAACCAAAGATAACCTGTAATCCCAGTAGTTGGGAGGCTGAGATAGGAGGATCAGGCGTTCAAGGACAGCCTCAGTAACTTAGCAAGACACTCCATAGCCTAGTGAGACCCTGTTTCAAAATGAAAAGTAAAATAGGCCTGGGGACATAACGTGAAGGTAGATTGCCCCTGAGTTTAATCCACAATACTAGAAAAAAAAAAAATGGGGTCCAAGTTAGCCTCAGAAGACTAGTGGCTATTTTGATCAACAGAATTTGGTGGAATTAACTGGGACTTTCCAAGGTTTCATCTGAAAAAAGCCATTCAGGTTCCTTCTGGTTACTATGCAAGACCAACCACACACTGACGGGCCCACTGGGGAAGCTGTGTGTAGTGACCAAGAGTCAATCAGCATCAACAGCCAGCCTTGAGGCCATTTGAAGGTTCATCTTGGATAGGCTTGCAGATGAGCCTTCAAATGGCCACCTTCCTGGCCAGCATCAACCTCAACCATGGAGGAGACACCACTCGAGAGCCGCCCAGCTGAGCCCGCTCCCGATCCTGACCTACACAGCAGTGAGTGGGATAAGAGCATTATTTTTTTAAGCTGCTAAGTGTGGGAGTCATTTGTTATGCAGCAATAATAACTAGGGTCAGAAGGAAAGTAGAGTGTAGAGGAGGGGCCAGAGGCAGGGAGAGTCAGCCATGGCTGCTCCAAGGACACTGAAGAAGGGGACGAAGATAAAGGTGAAGAACACAAAGACAAGGAGGGAGAAGAGAGGAAGATGGACAAAACATTAGCAGAAGCCAGGCATGGGGTGCACGCCTCTAATCCCGTACTTGAGAGGTGGAGACAGGAGGATCGCAGGAATGAGGCCAGCCTCAGCAACTTAGCAAGACCCTGTTTCAAAATAAAAATAAAATAGGACTGGGGGTGTAGCTCAGAGGTGGAATGCTCCAGGGTTTAATTCCCCAGTAACACACACACACACACACACACACACACACACACACACACAGCTAGGGGTGTAGCTCAGCGGCAGAATGCCTCTACTCCAGAGAGGTTCAATCCCCAGTTTAAAAAAAAAAAAAAAATGGTGGAGGTCATCCTTCCTTTTTTAATTAGCCTTTCTAATTTTGTCTGGATGCTGGCAGGGGGAGTGGTCTGTTCTTTTCTTTCATGTTTAGTCACTTGGTGCTCCTAGCTATCAATTTTGTTCTCATAATACCTTGATACCCATTTTATTTGGAAGAAGGGAGGCATTTTCTGACCCTGGTCTTTTTTTTTTTTTTTTTTTTAATTCCTTCCATTTTCAACAAAAACTGCACAGAATACACCCTCTCTAGGGGGAAGGGCTCCACCCCCTTGAAGTTCCTGCTGGCACCTGGAGCCCCGCCAGCTCCTGTGTGGAAGCAGACAGGATTCCAGGCTTCTTCCTTTCCCTCAGATCTGGATTTCTATGAATGTAGCCAGCAGCCTTCACCAGCACATCCATCTCTGCTGTGTGTGTGTGTGTGTGTGTGTGTGTGTGTGTGTGTGTGTGTGTGTGTGTAAACCAAAACCAAGAGCAAACGTGGGATTAAGAAGATCAGAAAAGAGGGAGTGTGAGATACATAGAGGGTGAAGTGGGTATGTTGACAGCATAGTTTCTCCTTGGGTGGTGTTTAAAGGATGCCCTTGAGCTGGGCACAGTGGTGCACACCTGTAATCCCAGTGAAACAGGGGTGTCTCCTCTTAGGGTTCTTGTCCAATGGATCTCAACAAATGAAGTCCAAGGACTAGTGAAGAATATAGAAATACAAACGTTTAAGTTATGAAAGATAGAGGACAAAGCAGACTCCCCAAAAGGGGGCAGGCCCAGAAAAAGAGTGACCTTGAAGTCCTTGGGGAGTGGGCTTTTAAACCTTCCTGAGGTTTTCTATTTGTTCTTTTATGATTTGTAAAAATTGGGTTTGGGGGGACCAATGACCTTTGCACAATTTTGATCCTTACTTTGAATGATTATCTTGTGGGCTGGTCAGGGCCCTAGTTCCCTGGCCCCCATCAGTCTCTCACCTTCCTGCTTACCTCCCCCAATCTCACAGAAAGGGGGGGGTGCAGATAGCCATTCAAATTCTTCCTGTTCCCAGGTCTTCTGCCCTGCCTCATGACCCCCTCTGATAAAGTAACCCTAACTGCTATTAAGGAAATAGGGCAATGACCACTCTGTTTCAAGCTGATGGGGGCTGCTTTCAGAGTACTGCAGTTTAGATTCTCAGGAGATGGATGATCTAGAGGACTGTAGAAGAAGGAATTCTTCATAAGACCTTTTGTTTTCATAATCATCTGGAGCTGGAGGGCTGAAGGGGTCTGGTTATCTTGGCTCAGTCACTCATGGTGGTTCAGTGGGCATCTACATAAAAAAACAGATATATTCATACATTATGCAATAACCCAAATATCTTGCCATAATGTTGTTGTGTTGTTTTTTTTTTTTTTTCTTAACCCATTACCTTGAGCCATCCACCTTTTAGCATTTTAAATTGGAGACCAGGTAACCAACCCATTTGCAATAGACCATGAGTCATTATATATAACATTGTTAAAAGTTTTTGTTTTTACAAAAAACCAAGCATATTGATTTTAACTTAGCTGAAACAGGTTTTTTGTTTGTTTGTGTGTGTGTGTGTGTGTGTGTGTGTGTGTGTGTGTGTGTGTGTAGAATTTTAAACAGGACTCAGATCCTCCAGGAGCTTACAGAAATATGAATCTCTACTTTTTGTAGTGTCTGATGGTCCAGGACCTATAAAATCTCAAGAATGACAGATTTAACTTTACAGCATCTTATAAGGTCTTAAGTGGAGGGAGGTTTTGGGCATTGGGGTCATATCTTATTTTTTGTGAGCCTAAAAGCAGAAGTAGTATCATAAATTATAATATGGAATATAAGAGGGATCCAAAGTCAGAAGACAGGTAAATTATGTAGGTGGTCTTTTAAATAGTTCCATGCTTACAACTCTTCTTTTACCCCAGAACAGCACACTTACTTTTGATTATACTTTCCTCCTGGGTGTTCAAGACCAAGTAGTTAGCCCAATGTTGGGAAAACATAAGTTTGTCTAACATATTTGTTGTTAAGGTCAGTCAAGGCTCCTCGGAGTTACTCTTAGGTACTTGATGAGGCTTTACCTCTACCAGTTGTGCCATCTGCCAGGACAGATCTTGGTCTTGCTGATCATTTGGCTTTCTTTGCATAGAGGACATTTTCCTCACTGATGACCCTCCTTTTTGCAAAGTATGTGCTGGAGACTCCCAGTCTCTGGGGCCTTCATGATTCCCCTGTTTCGGGGGGTCAAATGACTCACCAGAGTTGCCTTAGTAAGGTTTTTCCCTGGGTCCTATTTGACCTTGGAGGAGTAGGGCCAAAATATTGGTTGTTTTTCCTTAGTCCTTTTATTTCCTGATTATTTTCTAAGTCTCAGTTGTTGAACACCCAGAAGGTCAGTTTCACCAATCCTTTTAAACTGTCTTATAGGTGACAGCTATTATCTCAAAACATTGTTTATATGTTGTACTTCTGTTAAATGTTAACAAACAACAGTTATACAGTTTTATAAGAAAAGCACAAAACAGAATTATCAGAAATAAAACAAATCTCATTTGTATCTTTGGGGTTTTTTTGTCTGTTTGTTTGTTTGTTTTGTTTTGTTTTGTTTTGTTTTGTTTACAGTACTGGGGATTGAACTCAGGGGCATTCTACCTTCAAGCTACACCCCCAGCACTATTTTTTATTCTTTATTTTGAAACCAGGTCTCACTAAGTTGCAGAGTACCTCACTAGGTAGCTGAGGCTGGCCGCAAACCCAGATCCTCTGGTCTCAGCCTCCCAAACGCTGGGATTACAAGCGTGCACCACCACGCCCGGCTCATTTGTATCTTTGTATAAAGAAGATGGTCATATAAACCTGGAAAGGCTATCACTATTTTTTTTTGTTTAGATGGCATTAGCTTAGTAATCTTACATTTTGTATTTTAGAAGTCCTGTACATTTGAGAACACAAATATCTAAAACAATGTTGCCAATATATAGCAGGAAATTATCTTAATAAAATGTAAAATTTTTCTCTCTAGGATTATTTTGATAGAATTTTACCAAAGGCAGATCAATATCTTAAGAAAACCAATGGTTTTAAACATATAATCAATGGCCGGGCGTGGTGGCGCACACTTGTAATCCCAGCATTTGGGAGGCTGAGACCACAGGATCCCAGTTCGCAGTCAGCCTCAGCTACTTAGTGAGGCCCTCCGCAACTTAGTGAGACCTTGTTTCAAAATAAATAATAAAAAAATAGGTCTGGGGGTGTAGCTCGGAGGTAGAATGCCTCTGGGTTCAATCCCCAGTACCGCAAAAAAAAAAAAAAAAAAAAAAAAAAAAAAAAAAAAAAAAAAAAAAAAAAAAAAAATATATATATATATATATATATATATATATATAATCAATGCATTTAATGTGACTTTTAGAAAACCCTTTAAATAGTTTCTTTGCATTTTTAACCAACTGTATCACATACAACATTTTTTATAAGTTTTACCCTTTACAAATTATTTGCTTTATTATGATATCCCCTCATGCCTATAAATATCTCCTATTATTAATTGGGTTTTCTTTTATATTTGGGGGCTCTGGTGGTATGACAATTATTTATCTGTTAGTATGGCCACATATGATTTCACAGGTTTGAGGACAGCCCCAGCAAGTGGTAAAACTCTCATTAACCTAGTAAGACCCTGTTTCAGAAAAAAAATAAAATCAGGCTGGAGGTGTAGCTTGGAGTTAGAATGCCCCTGAGTTCAATCCCCAGTGCCACATAAATAAATAATTAATTAAATAAATAAATCATTCCAGTCAAGGGAAAAAAACGGAAGTGGGGAATAGCTAAAGTAACTTGGCAAAATACTGATCACTATCTAAGCTGGATAATGGGCCCATGGGGTTCATTGTACTTCTGTATTCTTTGTAAATGTTTAAAAATTTTTCCGTTATAAAAAAAAAATTTTAAGCCGGGTGTGGTGGTGCATGCTTGTAATCCCAGCATTCGGGAGGCTGAGACCGGAGGATCCGGGTTCTCTGCCAGCCTCAGCTACTTAGTGAGGCACTCCGCAACTTAGTGAGACTCGGTTTCAAAATAAAGAATAAAAAATAGGGCTGGGGGTGTAGCTTGAAGGTAGAATGCCCCTGAGTTCAATCCCCAGTACCGCAAAAAAAAAAAAAAATTTAGCCTGATGTAGTGGTACATGACTACAGTTCCAACTACTTAGAAGGTGAGGTGTGAAGATTGCTTGAGGCCAAGGATTAGAGATCACCTTGTGAATACAGCAAGATCATCTAAGAAAGAAAAGAAAAGAGTCAGGTGTGGTGGCACACCCAGGACTTGGGAGGCTGAGACAGGAGGATCACAGGTTTGCAGATAGCCTCAACTACTTAGTGAAACCATCTACAACTTAGTGAGACCCTATTTCAAAATAAAGGAATAAAACAGGGCTGGAGGTGTGTAGCTCGGAGGTAAAATACTCCAACAAGAGAAGAGTTTTTCCTTTGATTTCACTGGAAAGGGAAAAAAGATGTTCATGTTTATTATTTTATTTTATTTATTTTATTTTTGCGGTACTGGGAATTGTACTCAGGCATGTGCCACTATGCCAGGCTAGATGTTCAGTTTTAAATGTAAAATGTACAAGTTAAGCCAGGCATGATGGCACATGCTTGTAATCCCAGTATTTGGGAGGCTAAAACAGGAGGATCGCAGGTTCACAGCCGGCCTCAGCTACTTAGGCCCTCCACAACCCAGTGAAACCATTTCAAAATAAAGAACAAAATAGGGCTGGGGGTGTAGCTTGGAGGTAGAATGCCATTGGGTTCAATCCCTAATACCTCCCCCAACAATTGCTTTGTTTTAATAAAACTAAATGTGTACACAGGGTTTTTGTTTTGGTTTGGTTTGGGTTTTTGTGGGGGGGTTTTGTTTTGTTTTGTTTTGGGTATTAGTATTGGGAATAGAACTCAGAGGCATTCTATCTCTGAGCTACACCCCCAGCCCTATTTTATTTTTTTTACTTTGAAACAGGGTCTCACTAAATTAGAGAGGGCCTCACTAAGTTTCTGAGGCTGTCATCAAACCTGTGCTCCTCCTGTCTCAGCCTCCCAAATACTGGGATACAAGTGTATGCCACCATACCCCGCAGTCCACAGGGATTTTGATTATTCTCTTTCAGAAGAGACTATTTAGCCATCCCTCAGTATCCACTGGGGATTAGTTCCAGGATCCCCCCCCCCCATATGCCAAAGCCCATGGATGCTCAAATGCTTTATATAAAATGGCATCGTATTTGCATATATAACTTATGCTTTCACCACAAAAGTAACAAGTATGTGAAGTGATGGATATATTTATTCATTTTATTTAATCTTTCTACACTATATACAATACCAAACATCTCATTGTACCCCATACATACAGATGCAATTATTATTTGTCAAATTAAAAAAAGTTTTAGAGCCGGGCGTGGTGGCGCACGCTTGTAATCCCAGCATTTGGGACGCTGAGACCGGAGGATCTGGGTTCGAGGCCAGCCTCAGCTACCTAGTGAGGCACTCTGCAACTTAGTGAGACCTGGTTTCAAAATAAAGAATAAAAAATAGGGCTAGGGGTATAGCTCGGAGGTAGAACGCCCGAGTTCAATCCCCAGCACCACAAAAAAAAAAAAAAAAAAAAAAAAAAGTTTTAAAGTTCTAGAGACCTGGGGCTAGGGGTGCAGGTCAGTGGTGGAGAGCTTGCTTAGCATGCACAAGGTCCTGGGTTCCATACCCAGCGCTACCAAAAAGAAACAAACAAAAAAAGTTCTAGAGATCTATCTGTCATACAACAGTGTGCATACAGTTAACAATTCAGTACTAGACATTTAAAAATTGTCATGTTACGCATGCTTGTAATCCTGGTCCAATACTTGGGGGGCTGAGACGGGAAAATCACAGGTTTGAGGACAGCCTCAACAATGTAGTGAGACTCTCAGCAATCAAGGAAGACCCTGCAAAAATATAAAAAGAGAGAGGGGTATAGCTCAGAGCTAGAATGCCCCTGGGTTCGATCCCTAGTACCACACACACACAAAGAAATTGCCATGTCATGCAATTTTTACACTAATAAAAATAAATAAATAAATAGATCTTACACATATTACAGAAATGCTGAAGTGTTCCACCACTGCCAAGAGCATTTTTTTTTTTGGTATTGGGAATTTTTGGTATTTGGATTGGAGGATGTACCTCCAAGCTACATCCTCTGCCCTTTTTATTTATTTATTTATTTTATTTTCAGACAGGGTCTTCTTCAATGACTGATATGTCGTAAATGTCTACGTAACCCTGTTGTACTCAAGAAATGTATAAAAAATCTGTGCTGAAAAATAAAAAAAGATTAAACAAAAAAAATAAAGTACCTTCTGATGAAAACAAACTTCAAAAATGTATATATATATATGTTGCTGAGGCTGCCCATGAGCATCTTACATGCTCCAGTGCTTGTGGACAGTCAAGCTATTCGCTGGTAGGTCCTTCTCTAGAAAACTACATCCAAGGAAATAAAGAAGTACTCAAGAGCCAGGAGCTAGAGTTTGCAGGAAGAATTTGAGTAAAGCATACTATTTTCCTTGATTTAAGTGCCAGCTATCAAGCAAAAACTGAAGCCAAATGGAACTCATCCCCATGACCAGTTGAAAGACAGACCTCTCTGGTCTGCAAAATGCCACTGTGCATCTACAAAACACTTCAAGATGTATGTTACAGCTGGAAGTCTGGAAGTGGTGGCGCACACCTGTAATCCCAGTACTTGGGAGGCTGAGACAAGAGAGTTGGGTTCATGGCCAGCCTCAGCAACTTAATGAGACTCTGTTTCAAAATAAAAATAGGACTTGGAGGGGAACTCAGAGGTAGAATGCCCTTGGACTCAATCCCTAGTACCACAATAATAAAATAAAATAGACGTTACCTTGCACAAACTGAAAGCTGTAAAGTCTAGTAGCTGAGGTCAAGGTCCCAAACTCATTTTTAGAGAAGTGCATTAACACTTGTTATGAGCTGGATTGCATCTTTCCAAAATTGATTTTGTGTGTGTGTGTGTGTGTGTGTGTGTGTGTGTGTGTGTGTGTGTGTGTATGGTACTGGGGTTTGAACCCAGGGGCATTGTACCTCCAAGCCACACCCCCAGCCCTATATTTTATCCTTTATTTTTGAAACAGGGTCTCATTAAGTTGCAGAGGGCCTCACTAAGTAGCTGAGGCTGGCCAAGAACCTACAATCCTCCTGTCTCAGCCTCTCTAGTACTGGGATTACACAAATGCACCACCACACCCAGCCAAACTTGCTATCTTGAAGTCATCATCGTCCCTTCCAACAACCCTGCAGAGGAAGCACTAGCACCCTGCTATCAGATAAGAAACCTGAGTTTTCAGTCGCAGAGGCTCCTAGCAAGAGGCAATTCTGGGGTCAGAGGCTTGCAGGAGTCGGGGAGCAATCAGGAGCCCAACCAGACTGTCCTGATCTCAGAAAGGGGCAACAGCACAGTGAGAATCAAGAGTACAAAGTGGTAAACTGAGGCAGGAACCACCCCACAGGGTTGGAAGCATTTGACAAGGGAAGGGGGGTCGAGGAGCTGAGACTGCTGCCTTGTGCTTTGCCCCAGCCAGGGCTGGCTCGGCATTCCCAGCAGGGGGCCTCAGTGGCCCCAGCTGTGAGGGGCGGAGGAGCACTAGGGATCACCAAGTGGTCAGGGTGACAAAGCACTGCTGAGATTCTAAGATAGCAATGACGGGGCCCAGCCTGAGCCTCCCCGCACCGGAGCCATTCCTGGCCAGCTGCCAGGCTTCATGGTTGGTTTGTGATGTGCCTGAGGCGAGCAGCCTCCAGAGAGGAGAGCAGAGAGCATGCCCGGTTTCCACGGGCTGATGGTGAATCACCCTGCTCTAGACAAGAAGCCCCAACCTCGGTGGCATGCTCTGAGTTGTCACCCAAAACAGCCAACAGGCTGGAGAAGCAAACATTGACACGGTTACCCAGGGACACATCAATCAGCCTTCAGAGGTACTGACAATCTGTCCTCAAAGCTCTGAAGACAGACTGAGCTGCGGCCCAGGAGCCTCCCCCTTCTGCAGGGGTGGGAGGTGGGGGTGGCGTTCTTCCTTCTGGAGCAGCCCTTGGGACCCGTCCTCACCTGTTCTTGGGCCCTGGGAAGCCACACAGAGGGACAGAGGCCCCTTAAGTGCCAGACTCCGCTGCTGTCAAGGGACTGCAAATCTGCTCGAGTTGTCACTTGACTGTTTTTAGAACAAGAAGGTCACATCAGCCGGCACCAGTGGCCGGAACTTCAGGGAAAGTGTGTGCAAAGCGAAGGCAGATGGCTGGCTGTCCTCTCCGGCTTAGGTCCGCTCTGCAGGAGCCTAGGGCTTCTTTTCAGAGCACCGAGGGTTCCCCAGCCTCTCCTCAGCTTAATGAGGTCCCTGCTCCTGCCCCTTAGGGTTGGGGCCTCACCTGCATTCACTGTCAGGCATGTGGCATTGCCCCAGCTTTGCAAATGATGAAACAGGAGCTCCAATTCTGGATTAGGCCCAGGTTACCTGGGCTGCCCTTCTAATGCAGGTCTGACATCCAGTCCATGGCAGCTGCGGCTGTCCGCCTGGGGGCTTTTCTCCAGCCCAGCGGAGCAGCACAGGACCAAGCGTCCCCCATGGGCCACCCTGAGCCCAGGACTGATGGGAATCAGCATAGAAAACGCCTGAGCAACCTCGCCCACAGGTGGGATGACTCGAGTCCCTGTGACCTGCGGTCTCCTCCAAGTCCCCACCAGTGTAAACCCAACCACCCACGGTGGTAGCATGCTTGGTAACAGCCTCCTGTCCCTATCCCACCTCTCCCTCCTCTGCCTGGGGACCTAGGATAACTCACGCTTGAGTCCTGGCAGGGATCACCGAGAGCGGATGGAGCCGCCGCTGGCCCCCTCCATTGTCTGGCCTGGGGTGGCTGGGGTGCAGGGGCGGGGGACCCAGCTAGGGCAGGCTGGAGGTGATCTCCAGACTGGCCAGGTCGGGCAGACGGGGGTGCAGCCCAGCAGCAGTCTCCAGGGAGCAAAGCTGCTGGGATTCTACTCTGGGTCGCCTGCCCAGGTTAGAGTAGGACCTGAGATAGGGAATCAGGGTGCAGCCCTGGGAGAGGGGTCTGGCCACACCCTGGGTGCCTGGGCCAGGGCTCAGGGCTGAGGTGTAACCACAGTGCTGATCACAGCTGGAGCAAAAACCCAGAAGAACTGACTCAACACACTCAATGGGTCAGAGGAGAAGGTAGCACTGCGTAGACAGATTCTCCAGGTCTCAGACTGGACATTCCCCAGTGGCCGGTCTGAAATGATCCGGAGGGATAAGTTCTAGGCAGAAGAGTCTCACCTGGACAAGGATAAGGAAGACAAGGAATTGTGCCCAAATCTCCCCATCCCCCTAGTAGAAACTGAGCCCTGGCCTCCCTCACCGCCGCCAGCCTGTCCCATGTCTTCCATCCAAACACGTCTCCATCCCTTCTCTCGCTCTGTCCCTGTTGCCACCTCACTGGTCCCAGCTGCCACTGTGCCCCCGGCCCCACCAGGCTGCAGCAGCTTCCAGGCTGGTCTCCCCACTCCCACCCCTGCTGCCCCTGCTCCCCGAGGCAGTCAGGGGGATCTGCCAATGGGTTGAGGCATTTCTTGGCTTAAAGTCTGTTGGTGGCTTCTGGTTTGCAGCCCTCCTTGCTCTGTGGGTGGTGTACCTTCTCATCTTGGGACCTGTATAAACCTTGTTCTCTCTACCTGGAGGGCTCCTCCCAACCCTACCTCCCCATTCCTAATGACATCCTGCTACCCTTCAGATCTCAACTCTAGCACCACTGTCAGAGAGAAACCTTCCATGGACCCCCATTCCGATAGCCGTTCTGTTGCCAAAGGGGTCCAGACCAGCAAGAGAGCACCAAGAAGCCAGGTGCAGTGGCGCATGCCTGTAATCCCAGTATCTGGGAGACTGAGACAGGAGGATCAAAAGTTTGAGGCCAGTCTCAGCAACCTAGTGAGACCCTCAGCAACTTAGCGGAACCTGTTTCAAAATAAAATAGGGTTGGGTGTCACTTGGAGGTAGAATGCCCTTGGGTTCAATTCCCACTCAAAAAAGGAAAAAAAGTGTATATCACACGATCATACAGACAACATTCTCTGAACACAACTCAATTAAAATGGGTCTCAGTCGGGCGTGGTGGCGCACACTTGTAATTCCAGTACTTGGGAGGCTGAGATAGGAGGATCACAGGTTCAGGGACAGCCTCAGCTACTTAGTGAGACCCTCTGCAACTTAGTGAGAGAGACCCTATTTCAAATGGAAGAATAAAAAATAGGACTGGGGGTGTAGCTCAGAGGTAGAATGCCACTGGGTTCAATCCCCAGTACCACAAAAAAAAAAAAAAAAAGTCTCAAAAATGGAAAAAATCTTTTTTTTTTTTTTTTTACTTTTTTTTGCAGTACAAGGGATTGAACTCAAGAGCATTCTACCTTCAAGCTACACTCCCAGTCCCATTTTTTATTCTTTATTTTGAGACAGGGTCTCACTAAGTTGCAGAGGGCCTCACTAAGTAGCTAAAGCTGGCCTCGAACCCAGATCCTCCTGTCTCAGCCTCCCAAGTACTGGGATTACAAGCGTGTGCCACCACACCCAGCATTTTTTTCAACTTTAAACATCTAAAAATTTACCCTAAATAGCTCTTTGGTAGAGAAGAAATTTTACTTAAAATTTCAAAGGTTTTGAAACTAAATGACAGTTTGAGTAGCACTTGCATGATGCAACTAAAATCATTTTTAGAGGTAAATGTGTAGCCTTTCATGCATGGCTTTTTATTGTTGTTGTTTGTTTTAATACTGGGGATTGAACTCAGAGGCACTTTACCTCTGAGCTACACCCCCAGTCCTATTTTTTATTCTTCAGCCCTATTTTGTTTTATTTTGTAACAGGGTCCTCACTAAGTTGTTGAGGGCCTCGCTAAGTTGCTAAAGCTCGACTAGAACCTGGGATCCTCCTGTCTCAGCTTCCCAAGTACTGGGATTACAGACATATGCCACTACAACCAGCTTCATCCCTATATTTAAAAAGCAAGAAAGGTCTTATAGATTCCCAAAGTGGATGACATCCCCCACCCCCATGGGAGACACTTAATGACCCAGGGGGGCAGTAGTAGCCTCAGGTGCAATGTGGGGTGGGGAATGAAGGGGCATTGAATAAAAATAAGAGGGTGGTGAGCACACGTGTAATCCCAGTACTTAGGAGGCAGAAACAGGAGGATCGCAAGCTTGTGGCCAGCCTCCACAACTTAGTGAGACCCTCTTTCAAAATAAAGTTTAAAAAAGAATAAAATATGGCTGGGGGTGTAATTTGGGGTGTAGCTGGGAGGTAGAATGCCCCTGGGTTCCATCCCCAGTACCAAAAATAAATAAATAAATAAATATTTTTTAAAATTAAAAATGAAATACAGCTGGAGGTGTAGCTCAGAAGTAGAATGTCCCTGAGTTTAATCTCTAGCACACACACACAAAAAATAAAATCTTAAAATAAGGTAAATTTATCAGTGAAAAACATGATACAGTAATAGTTCCTGAGTAGGTAGAATTTATCTCATAAATAATAAGTACACTTATTAATAGAATATGTCATATTATAGGATTAAAGAAGAAAATAAATACATATATGACAATAGTGTCAAGAAAATTGCTTGGTAAAATTCTATACTCACATTATTAAAGAGAAAAACAGCAATCTAGAAATAGAACCAAATGTCCTTCACATGATAGAGTATTTGTTAAAAAAAAAAAAAAAGCTTACTGCAACCATTATATTTTAGAATAAAACGTTAGAAGCAACTCAATCAAACTCAGTATAATTAAGGTATCCACTCTTGGTCCTTCCTTTTAGCATTATACCAAAGTACTTCACCGATGAAATGAGGAGCTGGGCATGGTGGCACATGCCTGTAATCCCAGTACTTGGGAGGCTGAGACAGGAGGATCACAGGTTTAAGACAGCCTTAGCAACTTAGCGAGACCCTGTTTTCAAAACAAAAGACATAAAAAGGGTTCAATCTCCAGCACCAGAAGAAAAAAAAAATTGAAAGGCTTCCTGATCTCATTTCAGAGTGGAATAAAACACGTGGGAAAGGCTGGTGCCTTGACTTCAATCAGGTTCTGAAAGCTTCTCAGTTGCTGGAAGGAACAGCCCTGATACGTGGCTCTCTTCACCAAGGTGTGGCTTGGGTCTCACAAGCGATCCCAGCAGCAGCCCCCGCGGATGCTTACTGCTTCTTCACAGAGCATTTTTTTTTTTTTTTTTTTTTTTTTTTTTTGCGGTACTGGGGATTGAACTCAGGGGCATTCTACGTCCGAGCTACACCCCCAGCCCTATTTTTTATTCTTTATTTTGAAACCGAGTCTCACTAAGTTGCGGAGTTCCTCACTAGGTAGCTGAGGCTGGCCTCAAACCCGGATCCTCAGGTCTCAGCCTCCCGAATGCTGGGATTACAAGCATGCGCCACCACGCCCGGCTCTTCACAGAGCATTTTTAAGAGACCAAATTCCTTCCAGTAGGAAAAAAATCATCCTTTTTTTATTTTTTATTTTGAAACAGGGTTTCACTAAGTTGCAGAGGACCTCACTCAATTGCTGAGACTGGCCTTAAACCTTCGATCCTCCTGTCTCAGCCTTCCAAGGACTAGGATTACAGGTGTGTGCACCACTACGCCTGGCTGCAAGGGCGCTGTCTTAAAGGCATCCTTTCACATAATCCCCAGACACACATGCTCACAGGTACACACACCCTGTGAAAGGGACACCAAGATGTCCATAGTACAGACAAGCAAAGGGAGGCAGAGAAAGAGCACAGAAGGGGATAGAGGCCAGCCCCAGACCAGGCCTGGCTCTCAAGGATGCAAACATTAGTTTGTTTGTCTTTCCCATCTCACACTCTCCCCCACAGAGGGGCTGTGTGAGGACAGGTGTCTGTATCTCTGTGCGTAGATTGGCAGAGGGGTCGCTCATCTGGTCCTTGGGGGCTCCGGCCAGGCTGGGCAGGCCTAGGAGCAGTAGGGAAGGAAGCCCTGTCCCTGAGAGCAGGCTGGTGGCTGGTGTGGATTAAGCAGTGCTGTTTATATTAATCTGGTCCACTGCGCATTGGGAGCCAGTAATCCTTTCCTGCGGGGGAGGGGATGGCATCCCTAGCACAGAATCAGAGAAGTGTCTTCTTGCATCCCTGTAGAAATGGGAAGCCTGGCAAGGGGCGGTGGCTGAGGCCTGGCTCCCTCAGAATGGGTCAATGCGGCATCCATTCAACCAGGCCCCTGCTCCTCTGCTCAAGAACCTTCCGGGCTCTCCATGGTCCTCCGCATTGTTTGTCAAACTCAGGGAAGGAGACTCAAAGCCAGCTCATCTGGGGATTAGACAAGAATTCAGAAAGAACCTGAGCCCAAGAAAAAGACACCCCTTGGCCTTACAGAGTTCTTGTGACTCTCCCCTTCCCTTCTTCTCTTCTCTACTCCTGTCTTATCCTCAGAGCAGGCACCTGTCTTTACTTGCTTCTAGACCATAACACGTACCCCCAACTGGAATGGGGGTCTTGCTCACCCCAGAACCCCCAGCAAAGGACCTCTTCACTCTAGCCCCTCAGATTTGCCTTCTGAGCAGCCTTCTGAGCCAGGGTGACAGACGCCCCCAAAAAGGGCCCCATCGCCTACAATGCTGCCCCCATTTCACACACCTCTGCACTTACCTTGTTATCTATTGCTGCTTAGCAAAACATCCCAGCATGTAATGGCTAAAAAAACCATAATTAGAGCCAGGCGTGGTGGTGCACGCTTATAATCCCAGTACTTGGGAGACTGAGACCAGAGGATCTGGGTTTGAGGCCAGCCTCAGCTTCTTAGTGAGGCTCTCCGCAACTTGGTGAGACGCTGTTTCAAAATAAAGAATAAAAATAGGGCTTGGGGTATATATAGCTCAGAGGTAGAATGCCCCTGAGTTCAATCCCCAGTACCAAAAAAACCAAAAACAAAAAAACCATAATTATTCTATTATTATTTCTCGTGGCTCTGGAGGTCTGTGAGGCTCAGCTGGGTGTGTCTAGCTCAGGGTCTCTTCTGTGTCCGTGGTCAGATGGTTTCCTTACTACATGTCTAGTGGCTGTCACTGGCTTTCAGTTGGAGCCCCAGCTGGGGCTGTTGCCTGGAATACTGTTATGGACCAAATAGTGTCTCCCTGCACCTAAAGCATATGTTCAAGTCTCAATTCCCAGTACTTCGGAATGACTGGGTTTGGAGATAGGATTTTTTGTTTGTTTTGTTTCTGGGTACTGGGGGGGGGGCTAAACTCAGGGGCATTCTACCTCTGAGCTATACCCCCAGTCCTATTTTATTTTTTATTTGGAAACAGGGTCTCCCTAAGTTGCTGAGAGCCTCACTAGGTTGCTGAGGCTGCCCTTGAAACTTCCGGTCCTCCTATCTCAGCCTCTCAAATACTGGGATTACAGGCATGTGCCACCACACCCTGCTTAAGACAGGGTCTTTGAATAGGTACTTAAGAGCCAGGCATCATGATAGCGCAAGCCAGGTATCCCAGTACTTGGGAGGCCATGACAGGAGAATCTCAGGTTTAAGGACAGCATCAGCAACTTAGTGAGCCCTTATTTCAAAATAAAATGGGCTGGCGTATAGCTCAGAGATAGAATGCCCATGGATGGATGGATGTATAGATAGATAGATAGATAGATAGATAGATAGATAGATAGATAGTAATAAAGTGAAAATGAGGTCATTTGGGCATGACCGGTGTCTTTTATAAGAAGAGATTAGGACAGACATGCTCTGAAGGAAGACCATGGGAAGAGAGAAAGAGAGGACAGCCACACAAGTCAAGGAGACAGGCCTCAGAAGAAGCCAAGCCTGCCTTCTAGAAGGACCCCAAGCCTCCAGAATTTTGAGAAAATAAGTTCTGTTGTTTAAGTCACCCACTCTGGGGCACGCTGTCCCAGCAGCCCCAGCAAACTACTACAAACGCCTCTCTGTAACCTTCCCATGTGGCCCTGTGCCCTCAGCATGGCAGAGGGCTTCCCAGAGCGAGCAACCCAAGAGGACCAGGTGGAAACAGTATTGCCTTTTATGACCTGGTTTTAGAAGTCACACTTGTAATCCCAGTACTTGGGAGGCTGAGACAGGAGGATTGCAGGTTTGAGGCCAGCGTGTGGTAACTTAGTGAGACCCTGTTTCAAAATAAAATAGGGCTAGTGGTATAGTTTGGAGGTAGAATGTCTCCATGTTCAATTCCCAGGACCAGAAGAGGAAGATGAAGGAGGAGGGGGGGGAGGAGGAGG
>PVLC010010822.1:0-30983 GCA_004027655.1 Graphiurus murinus
CTCCGAGCTACACCCCCAGCCCTATTTTTTATTCTTTATTTTGAAACCGAGTCTCACTAAGTTGCGGAGTGCCTCACTAGGTAGCTGAGGCTGGCCGCGAACCCGGATCCTCCGGTCTCAGCCTCCCGAATGCTGGGATTACAAGCCTGCGCCACCAGGCCCGGCCCCTTCCGAGGTCAACTTTTGTTGGAGTGACTTTCTTTCTTGTTAGAGTTTATAACATTTACATTGTTTTGCAGTTAGGATCTCCATTCTTGTTGCATCCTAGTCCTAGAAATAAATAGGTTTAATTCTCACTAGCAGTTCTCTTACTATGTTATCTCCATTAATTTTATCTTTGGTCCATGTTTTTTCCTTGAGAAGTTATTTTGTTTTTTTTTTCACAAATGTTTTGGGGATATATAGTCCCTGAGTTCTTAAATAACAAAGTAAGTTTCTTTGTAAACTTTATACTGATGTTTTATGTGGGCATAAAATTTGAGGCCACATTTTGCTTCTTCTGGGCATTCAGATATTGCAGCCTGATTTTTGACATTAACATGTGCCATAAGCTGGGCGTGGTGGCGCATGCCTGTAAATCCCTGTACTTGGGAGGCTGGGACTGAGACAGAAGGACGGCAGGTTTGAGGACAGCCTCAGCAAGTAGGGAGACTCTCATCAAACTAGTGAGATGGTTTCCAAATAAGAAATAAAATCTGGTTGCCAGTGTAGTTTGAAGGTAGAGTGCTTCTAGGTTCAACTCCCAGTACCAAAAACAAACAAACAAACAAAAAAAAAACAGATGAACCATAGTATCTGTGAAGTGCGTCTGATGAGTTATTGATTACTTTCTAATTATTGCTGCCACCCCCTCAGAATAAGATTCAGTCCTCTGCCTAGTTGCCAAATAGATTTGTTCTTTCTCATCAAAATCTAATGTTTCAGTATTAGCTTTCTAGATAAATATTTTTGGCATACATTTTATTTTTACAAACTCTAAATTTCAGTCTTTTTTATTTCCAAAAACTTTTTAGAATTTTTTTCCTGCCCTGTTACTTTTACTCTCTTCTTCCAGAACACCAATTATGGAGGTGCTGCTTTCCTTTGCCTGAGATCAATATCTATGCATGTGTTATATTAAAAATAAATAAATAAAAGTCTTTGTTCTAGCTGTGGGTGAGTGGTGAGGTGCGCCTGTGATCCTAGTACTTGGGAGACTGAGACAGGATGATCACAGGTTGTAGGCCAGCTTTGGCAACTCACCAGGACCCTAAAAAACTTAAGGTGACCTTGTTTTGAAATAAAAATATATAAATAAAAATGTCTAGGAGTGTAGCTCAGAGATAGAATACTTCTGGATTCTATTCCCAGTACCAAAACAAACACACCAACAAACAAACAAACAAACAAACAAAAACTGCTTTGTTCTATTCCATTTCACTTGCTTCCCTAAACTCTATTCTCTTTGTACTTTGTAGAGTTTTCAACAGTATCTTCCTCCCTTTGCATTATTTCCAATCTGCCTTCATCTTGCTGTTTTTTTTCCCTTCCCTTTATTTACTGAGCTCTGTCAGTTCACATTTCATCTTCTTCTATTGTCTATACATACTTTATCTTCATTCTTGAAACTTTATTAGGAATTTTTATTTTATACTCTTGATTGATGATGTAATTTTTATATATGAATATTTTTCTTTGTAATTTTTCTATGCTCCATTGCAACATTGTTATAATAATGAATATTCTTCATTTGTCATTTTTTCCTTTACTTCATTTACATATATATTCGTAGTGATAATTTGATATTAAGATCATTCTCATGGCTTCTTGTGGTGGGATGACTTTTTCTTGAAGTATGAGCTGAAAACAGGAAGCAAGGGACATATTGCAGCCTAGCAGAAGATCCTGTATACTAAGATATAATATTTAATATTTGTTGCTTCTTCCTCTTCTTCTTCCTCTTCTTTACCACTCTGTGTTAGCAGTATAGCATATCTCACAATTCTTCCTCATCCCTTGCTGATATACTACCTACTGAAATGTGACTTAACAATATACCACCTGACATATGACTTCCTGAAAAATGACATGTCCTGTGGTCTTTTTCAAACTCAGTTAACTTCTGTAAACTCTCTGTAGTGGACCCTGGCAGAATCTCTTCATCTCCATTGTGCTCCCGATGGGTTTTGTCCTCACAGGACATGCTCCTTACTTTGGAGAACAGTACACTTCTGGCTTTGTTTGAATTCTTTATCCATTTTCTTCTTCTTTTTTATCATTAGCCCACAGGTATCTTTGATGATTACTGTATCCATTAGTGTTTTTTTTAAATACTCCAATATTATGCACCTTCTGGTTTCATTAGAGAACCCTTTTTTATTTTCTCCTCAAATGTTTTGTATGAAAACTTGGGAACTGTTCATCTGTATTCAAGTTAAAACTAGAGGTGAGAATGGAAATGTTTGCAGTCCTTTTTGTCCTACACAGAGAAAACTAACTTCCTCAAGAAGAGATTAGGAATGTAGAATTGGCGCTAGGCCTCATGGGGTATGTGGTTATCTTGTCTTTTACCCTATTCAGCTGTCCACTATTCAGATTAGAAAGAACTTTATAAATGTGAGGAAACCTCACAGAAACATTTGTCTTTTCTCTATCTGATTATAGGATCCAAGATAATAAGTATGCTGATAGCATATGAAAAAAAAAAATTCAGAAACCATATTCTTAAAAACAAAGCATTTACAAAATCTTTAGTCTTGTACGTGATGTTTCTATATTATTTTTCTTCCTTTGAAAAATAGGCCAATTGAAATAAAATTCTCCAAACATTGTCACAGAATGCAAACATCAATTTTCCTTTCATAAATGCTAGTAAATATCTACTTTACCATGTAATTTTAATCTTGCAATAAACTTATTAGAAATAACTCAAAATGGTCCTGTTTAAACTATTGTTAATAGAATAATTTTATATTAGTAACATAATTGATAGCCTACAGATTATGATTTAATGTATAAAACAGCTTATAAATTCATGTTTATTTTTAAAATATTACAAGTACAATGCCAATTTTAAACATGAGGTTTTACAAGTACACATATATACAAGAATCAGCTAATATAAGAGATTAACTAATATAAAAATTAAAATGCAGGTATGATAAATATTATAAAAACTATTTACATAGCAGTAACCAGTTCTAAGCCCAATACTGATTATCTGATTTAATCCTTATCACACTCTTATAAGATGTACACTATTATTACTCCCACTTTAAAAGCAAGAAACTGAGTCAGGCATCTTGGTGCATGCCTCTAGTCCTAGTAGTTGGGGACTGAGACAGAAGGATCACAGTTTTGATGACAGCCTCAGCAACTTAGTGAGACCCTTAGCAACTTAGTAAGACCTTGCTTCAAGACAAAAAAATGAATAAATAAAAAAGTGTTGGGGATGTAGCTCATAGGTAGAATACCTCTGGGGTCAATCTCCAATACCATACACACACAGCAAGAAACTGAGGCTCATAGAAATTATGTAACTTGATTACAATCACAAAGTCAGTAAGTGGAAGAGCTAGGAATCAAACCTAGGTAGATTAACTACTAGTTCAATCTCTCAACCTGTTGTCTCGAATTTACCCAATGGAGAAGCAGAAAATTGCAAAAAGTGCTCACATCTGAATTAGCGCTCAGTGCTGTGGGGCAGGCTAAGCCTCACACCATGCTCTGTACTTAGTAATCCATGGCTTGATGCCTATTCAATCAATGAACCAAGCACATGGCCTGAAATTTGAGAAAGGATTAATTGCAGTAAGTACAACCTAAGGTCCTTCCAGTTCATCCAGGAATTCTTCAAATAATGAAGAAAAGACCAGGCTTAGTCTCTCTCCTCAAAAGTGGGAATTCTATTATTTTCATTGTGTATACTACAAACAAACAAACAAAAAAATGGTTAATAGCCAGGCATGATGGAGCATGCTTGTAATCTCAGTACTTAGGAGGCTGAGATAGGAGGATCATAGAGTCAAGGACAGCCTCAGCAAACAGTAATACTCTTATCAACCTAGTGAGACCATGTTTCCAAATAAGAAATAAAATTGGACTGGGGGTGTAACTCAAAGGTAGAATGCCTCTGGATTCAATCCCCAATACCACCCCCACACACACACAGACACAAAACGGTTAATTGGTTAATTGCACAGAAAAGCAAGAATCCATTTTACATATAGACGAAAAAAACAACCTCTGCACTCCTACAAAACTCAGCTTTCTCATATAGGTATAGATCATTTCCCAACTTGCAGATATTCTCCTCACCCTCCACCCCCCTGGTGGATATTTGGCAAACTCAAGAGACATTTTCAGTTTTCACAAGGACACCGGGGAGGGGGGGTGATTTGGGCACCTAGGGAGCAGAGCTCAGAGAGGATTCTTCATATCTATTGAACATACAACAGTCCCTTGGGATAATGCATTAGCCAATAAAAATGAAAAGTACATATGTAATTTTTATAAAACTCTGATTTTTATTATGAAAAAGAAAGAAAAATAAGTACCTTGGAGAGCATTTTTAGAAATCCTACTGTTCCTCATTATTGGCCCAAACTTTAAATGACTAGTGAGGAAAAGGAAAGGCGAAGAGAGAAATTAAGTGATACAATACTATTTCAGAACTCAGAGCATCTGAATGGGTAAAAACTATTTTTTTTATTGTAGAAATTCGTGCATTGTAAGCATACAACTTTGTTAGGTACAAATTGTTAACGACATATTTGCACACATTTCTCATTTGATCCCTTCCCCAATTCCCGGCTCCCTCGCCCTCCCTCCCTCTCATGTTCAATTCAGTGAGTGACCTTGATAGAGTTGTGAAAGTACATCATGTGCCTTAGGGTGCCCCCTCTCCCCGTCCCTCCCCTTGGATTAAATCAACTTCTTTGCTTATTGAGGGTCTCCTTTTTCACCTGGAGACCCTCTTATGCATCATCTTCTCCCTAGCATCTGTATATTAGGGAGAACATATGCTTTTTTGCTCTTTGTGACTGGCTAGTCTCACTCAACATGTTTTCCAATTGCATCCATTTCCCTGCAAATAACATGATTTTGTTCTTCTTTATGGCTGAGTAAAATTCCATTGTGTATATATCCCATAGTTTTGTAATCCATTCATCTGTCGATGGACATCTTGGCTGCTTCCATAGTTTGGCTACTGTGAATTGTGCAGCTATAAACATAGATACAAATGCATTGGTCTGATAGTTTGATTTCCATTCTTTTGGGTATATACCAAAAGAATAGTGGTATTGCTGGATCATATGGTAGGTTCACTCCCATTCATCTGAGGGTCCTCCATACTGTTTTCCACAGTGGTTGCACAAGTTTGCAGTCCCACCAACAATGTATTAGGGTTCCCACTTCCCCACACCCTCGCCAGCAGGTGGTGTTGTTCGTGTTTTTAAATGATTGCCTGAATGGGTAAAAACTATTGAAGATGTGCTTGCTATTTGTCTTGACTTTGGCTCTCACCTCTTCCATTCTCTTCAGTTTCTCTGAGGATTTTTGGAAGAATTCACTTATTCTAAAAATCTATTTTCATGTTTTACCTTTTCTTACACCCTGGGTCTCAATGAATTCCTTCCTCTCTCCCACCAACAATGTGGCTACGTTTGCTTTCTGCTGAGACTTAAAAGTCCCAACCAACACCAGGAAAGAATGTACAAGGCAGATACACTTTCTTGAATCTTTAGAAGAAGATCTCTTTTTTGAGGTCTAAGGAGTTCCTTCTGTTCCCAATAGGTACTGCTACACTTTTAGAGTCAAATCATTGCATATTAATTAATATATTAAAGCTGGCTGTGAGCCATATGAACAGAAATATTAATGCATACATACTTGATTATTTTAATTATTTTTATGGGAATATCTTGACTATTTCACTAGCATCTCACTGCTTTTATCATGGTCTTTGAGACTGTGCTTCAACTCAGGACCTTTGTCTTCATGAAAACACTTCTGCTAGGTGTCCTACTCTTTACTCCTGTTGTCCAATCAGCATTGTCACCGCTATGAACCAGTATATGACACACATAAAACTTAGAGGAAGAAAGATTTATTTGCATATGGTCTGGCGGTTTCAATCCATAATATATAGTCAATTTACTGCAACTACCAAGCAGCAGCCTGGGCTATAGGTCCTCAGGGCATGATGGGAAGCAGAGCTAGCATGTGGGGGTGGGGGCACCTATATTGTGTCCAAGGTCACACTCCCAGGGACTCATCTCAGAGCTGAGATACCTCCAAAGCCTGAGGTCTGAGGGACACTTTGCTTTCAAAACCATAACAACATATATTTGACACATTAAGAAGATTTGGCTGTTTTCTAATTTTGGCAGATTAAGTTATTTGCGTAAACATCCTTCTTGAAACAAAGAGTAATACAGTTTGCTTTGGTGTTGGGTAAAATGGGAAAAAAAGAAAAGCAATGTTTAGGGTGGTGGACAAGAAGACCTTTAAACTGATGGATACAGATCAAACCTTATATAAGTTGGTACCCCAAATTATAGCATAGCATTAATTAACAAAGACATCCCTTTGACGTGGTTGTGACCACAGCAATCAAGAGCCATCCTGGAAGTATCTAGATACATCCTTAGACTTGAGAGGTACCACAAGTCATTTTCAAAGGGCAATGGCCATCAGGTATCCTAAAATAATTAAGTCCACCAGGTGTCGTGGTACACACTTGTAATCCCCAGCACTTGGGAGGCTGAGACAGGAAGATCACAGGCTGGTGGCCAGCCTCAGCTACTTAGCGAGACCCTGTTTCAAAATAAAGAGTAAAAAATATAGGTCTAGGGGCATATCTCACAGGTAGAATGCCCTGGGTTCAATTCCCAGTACCACCACAAAAATAAATAAATAAATAAATAAATAAATAAATAAATAAATAAATAAATAAATAAATAAATAAAATATTTAAGTCCAAAGAAACAAGGCAGCATGTGCAATCACAACCAGAAACAGCCAATATCATGAAAGACCAGTACGTAGTTTTGCTACTAGAATTACTAAATATACATTTGAAATACCATGACTACCATGTTTAAACAAAGAAATGTTACTGACTAAAGTGATTTAAGTGGAGAAATGTTCAGTAACATGAAAATTGTATGAGAAAAAACTACATTATACATTTTTACTAAAACATAAGGATTCAGAAATATAAGTGTGATGTTTAATGTTATGTGTCAACTTGACTGGATCCATACTTAGAGAGTTGGCAAAATATTATTTCTGGTTGTGTTTGCAAGGTTTTTCTAAAAGAGATTATTGTCTGAATCAGTAGCCTGAGTGAAAAAGGTGTGCCCTTACCAGGGTGGCGAGGCATTATCTAATCCACAGAGGGTCCAAATAGAAAGACACAGAAGGATAAATTGTCTCATTTATTGAGCTAGGATATCCACCTCTTCTTCTCCTCCAGAATTCCTGCTTCTCTAACCTTTGGGAATGCCAAGACTTGCCAAATCATGCCCACTTGCCCACTTCTGGGGTGACACCATGGGCTTCCCTAGTTCTCAAGCTTTTGGACTTGGATGGAATTACACCACTGGTTTCTTGGTTCTTCAACTCATAGATGGCATATCATGGAAATTCTCACCCTTCATAATCACATTAGTCAATTCTCAAAATAATATCCTCTTATATCTATATATTCTATTGTATTTCTATGGAGAACCCTGACCAATACAGTAGGCAAAATGATAAAGAAAAGACATACTCTTTAAATAATAATTGAAAGAAATATGGCATGTCCACAATCAATACAAAACAAATATATATCAAAGAAAATATCATAATTTGAGACAACGAGTCTTACCATATAATAAAAGAAGTCTTAATTCAGCAAGATTTAAAATTTCATACTTATATGTATCTGATATCGTAATCAGGAAAACTATAAAGCAAAACTTGGCAGACCTACAAATAAGCAAATATACAATCATATTAAGATATTTCAGCATTCTGCTCACAGAAAATAATAGAAGTAGGAGAAAATAGGTACTAAAAGAGATAGAGATGATTTGTTACTAGTAGTGCTCCTGATCTACAAATACACTGTTCCCCAAAACCATAGAATATAACTAATTTTCAAGCATGCAATATTTTTATAAACTCCTTTTACTGAAATATAAACAAGTCTCAAAAACATCAAAGGACTGAAATTCTATAGAGTATAATGTCTAATTGCAATGAAATTTAGTTAAAAATTAATTTCAGGGCTGGGGATGTAGTTCAGTAGCAGAGTATGTGTTTAGCGGCACCAAAAAAAGTAATACAGATTAGAATATATTTTAAACCCACACTGTATATCAATATGTATGAGATGTAAATAAATCTGTACTTTGAGGATATTTGAAACCTTAAGTACATAATAGAAATGAAGAGAAGCTGAGCAGTGAGAAATTAAATGTTATTTCAAGAAGAAAGAAAAGAAAAGCACAATAAACCTCATGAAAGCAGAAGGAAGACATTTTTTTAAAATACCAGAAGTAAATGAAGTAAAAAAACAAAACAGAGGGATTATATAAAGTCAAAGCTGACAATCATCTGGCAACATTATTCAAGGAAAATGAAACCGTTAAATTCAAAATGGGTAGTAGAATTGATCAAAGCTATATTTTTATTTCTTCAGGTATATATGAACTTCAGCTAGAAATGCCTCATAATCTTAAAGAATAAAACTTAGTATTCATGCTGTCTGTGTCTCAGAATTATGATGATTTGCATTCTCTTGACTCTGTCAAATTGTAGAAATAAGTCAATAAAGATTGTTCTCTGAAATTATTTTTTTTACTGGGGATTGAATCCAAGGGCATTCTGCCTCTGAGCTACATTCCCAACACTATTTTATTTATTTATTTTTTGAAACAGGATCTCTCTAGGTTGACTAGAATTTCACTACTTGCTAAGGCTGTCCTCGAAACTACAATCCTCCTGTCTCAGCCTCCCAAGTACTGGGATTACAAGAATGCACCACCACACCGAGCTTGAACTAAAAAATTGAAAATCAACATCACACAGATCAGGCTAGGTAATAAACATTACCTTTAAGAGTTTTCTCTGACCTAGGAAAGTAGAATTAACTAGATTAATGATGGTAATGTACCTCAAAGAACACTTAGGGACAGATAAATGGCTTGATCTGCCATGGAAGCTGTAGAGAATTGTTTCCAAATTAAACCCTTGGAGTGTGCCTGCAGCCTTTAAGTGAAGGAGACACCTGCCCAGACCCAATGATTCTGTCTGCCCCCTGGCCATGGTGCCCTATGGTGGCAATGCCTTTTCTGATTACCTCACCTGTTCCTTCTGATTCCATGTCGATAATTCTTCCAAGAATTTCACTTCACTTATAATTTGCCTACTGCATAGATTGAAAATCAAAGAAAGCTTTGGCACTCTCCGTGAAGGGGAAAAACAATTTCCTCTGTGCTTGCCATTTCTGTGCAACTTTTGGGGATGATTGTAAAGACCATCTTCTTACCCCAAATGTCTGAAAAGAAAATGTTCTAAGTCAGATGGCATAATAATTTCTCAAGGAATACAGCAATAAAAGTCATGCTGGTTTGACATTTTAGTCTCTTGTGTACTTCTCTAGGAATTCAGCATCTCTAAGTCTGCATGACCTTGGAAATGGAAGAAATTAAGGTTCTTCATAGCCAATGGCCAAATGCAGGTAACTGGATTTGGCATTCAACCTTAACAGAGGAATTTCAGCCATGAGAGTAGGAACACATCCTACATTATCTGCATCCCCAACAGGTGATTATCAACAGGTAAGACCATTCTGAACGAATATTCAAATCCTCAAAAGTTTTCATCTGTTTTGTTAGATCTAAAATGAAATTGGATTTTCTCATAGAAGTATGGTTCTTCCTCTAATCCATTAATTTAAAAACAGATGTTATCTTAGTAACAGAAGCCACTGAAACCAACACCTCAACAAAAATATGTGAGCTTATTGAGTAATAATTTGTTGGGAGGGTCCTTGAGGGACATATGGAAAGATATTATGTATATGAAGAATAATGAACTAAAGAATGAATGAACAGTACCTCTCACAAGTTTTTGCACTTAATTAACTAATCGGTTTTCAAGGATATCAGTGGATATTAATAGCAAAGGTGTAGTGTCAATGCATAGTAAATAATTCTGAACACACTGATGTGTACCTTGGGATAGCAAAGGCAAAGAAAGAAAAAAAGAATATACAAGTGAGCAGATTGAAAGAAAAGTATAAGTGACCTTATTAAAGCTGTTCCACTTCTTTCTCCCTATTAAAAAAAAAAAACATACAACTGCATTTACCCAAGTATTTACCCAACCACCATATAACTCAAAACCATATAGATTTCTAGGCAAAACAGAGGACATTTTTCCATTAGATTTTCTTAGCACTGGTCAAATATGAACAATAAATCAGGACTGGCTATATAACTCAGTGGTAAAGCATTTGCCTAGCATGTATGAAGACCTCGGTTTCATTCCCAGCACCAAACAAACAAACAAACTACAAAAAAATCCTTTGTTAAATGAATTTGTTCCCTCGCCCTCCCTCCTCAAATTCAGTTTAGTGAGTAACCTTGATATACATGAATAAAAATTTTTAAAAAATGAATTTGTTCAAGAATTCTCAAATATAAATACAAATATCAAATCTCTCATGTCCCACTCAAAATGAAGTTAAACCAAAACTAAAAATATACAATAAGTCTTTTGTCTGAATGGTAAGAAAGTATTTTTCACATACCTCGCCTTGACAGCTGGGATTATTTGAGGATAAGTTTCTTTTTTATTATTATTAATTGGTGCATTGTAATCATACATCTTTGTTAGGTACAAGCTGATAAAGGCATATATGCACACATTTCTCATTTAACCCCTTCCCAAATTCCCACCCCACTCCCTCTCCCTCCTTCCTTCTCAAGTTCAGTTTAGTGATTGACTTTGGTATATTTGTGAAAGTACATCATGTGCATTAGGGTGTCCCCAACCCCCGTTCATCACCTTCAGTTAAGTCAACTTCTTTGCTTATCTAGGGTTTCTCCTTTTTCATCTGGAGTCCCTCTTATGTGCCATCTTCTCCCCAGCATCTGCATATTAGGGAGAACATATGCTTTCTTACTCTGTGTGACTGACTAATCTCACTTAACATAATGTTTTCTAGTTACATCCATTTCCCTGTAAATAACATGATTTTGTTCTTCTTTATGGCTGAGTAAAATTCCATTGTGTACATATCCCAGTTTTGTAATCCATTCACCTGTCAATGGACATATTGGCTGGTTCCATAGTTTGGCAACTGTAAATTGTGCAGCTATAAAGATGCATCGGTCTGATACTTTGGTTTCCATTCTTTTGGGTAGATACCCAGAAGTGGTATTGCTGGATCATATGGTAGGTTCACTCCCATTCATCTGAGGGTCCTCCATACTGTTTTCCAAAGTGGTTGTACTAATTTACAATCCCACCAACAATGTATTAGGGTTCCCACTTCTCCACATCCTCGCCAGCATTTGTTGTTCTTTTTTTTTATGTTTGCCATTCTGATTGAGGTGAAATCTCAAGGTAGTTTTGATTTGCATCTCTCAGTTTTCTTAGCTATTATTTTCATGAGCTCTCTGTATATCCTAGATATTACTCCACTATCAGAAGAGTGGCTGGCAAAAATTTTCTCCATCTCTGTGGGCTCTTTGTTGAGGTTCTTGATAGTTTCCTTTGCTGCACAGAAGCTCTTCAGTTTAATGCAATCCCATGTATTGATCTGCCTTTGAGCTGCTTGTGCTTTTGGGGTCTTGTTGAGAAAGTTTTTGCCTGTGCCTATGTGTTGAAATGTTGGGCCTATGCCCTCTTCAAGTAACTGCAAGGTCTCTGGCCTGACTTCCAGGTCTTTGATACACTTTGAGTTGACTGAGGATAAGTTTCTATTTCAACTCCATCTCTGAAGTTAAAGTCTTAAGTCCCAAGTCTTCATTTTCTTCTATGGGGCTCTACACATAATTCCATGAACTCTTCAATAAACAGGGATTGATTATGACAATGAGTGGCTCACCTTGAAGGCAATAGACACTGGGGAGACATAAAAATAATTGCTAAGAAAAAGAGATTTCTTTCACTTAAACAATCATCCATAAAAGCTATAGTTTTCACCACTCAGAAAAGAAAAAGGAAGGAGAAGATATGGTAACCACAGAGTATTTAGTTTTATTCTCCCAAAACTGTGTATAAGGTAAAAATTTAGAATAAACTGTGTATAAGGTAAAAACTTGACTGTGAGACTAAAAATTTTTCTTCTGGGCGGAGGAGATAATTTAACATTTTTCATGAAAGTGAATGTAATCGTAAAAGTTTTCCATATTCATAATTCATTTGCTCCCACAGTCTATCTATTAGAGTCTGGATTTCACTCTTACCCAACATTTATGGTTATATCACCCAACTCTTTCTGTGGCTAATTCCAAAGGCATGTGTTAGTCCTTCTCTTGCTTGATTTCTTGATTAAAATTTGATATTGTTGACCTCTTATTTTAAAAAAAACCCTCACTTTTGTTTTTATTCCTTTCCCCACTCATCCCTAATTGCTACTGTTTTTCACAGCTTAAATCTAAGACCTCTTCTCTATTCACTCTACCCGCCCCATGTGTGTCATCTCATCCAAGTTCCTGATTCCCAACCTATGTCTACACCTGAGAGCTCTCCTTGAACACATCACATACATCACATGCCTGAAGAATCCTGAGGTCCTTTCTAATGTCCTACAGGCCAAAGAAACGGAATTTAGCCAAAGCTAAAATTCATCAGCCTTCCCACAAACCCATAATTGCAATAGTGTTCACCAAGGAGATTTTCAATCAGTGGTCTTAACTAGAAAATGGGGTTAATGATGGGACTCTGATTTTTTCAATCTATCCCCTAGTAGAAAGATAGCTTCCACAGTAATCTTTCTACAGTGAGTATCAAGATCCTACCTATTTAAGAACCTAAGGCTGATTCTCTACTTTAACATTGGAATATTTTAACTCAAAACTCTTTGCTGATTGCAAGGCAGGTTCCCAGTCTTCTAGTCTTGCCTCCTTTCCTGCTTCTCAGCCCCTGTGCCTACTTATGCTGAAACAACTACTATTCTTCAAGCATGCCAAGAATTTTCACATATTTCTGCTTTCCCTCTCTTTTTTGTATTCTTAAAATACCCATGTACCTCCATCAACATCGTGTTCTTTTTTTTTTTTTTTTTTTTGCGGTACTGGGGATTGAACTCAGAGGCATTCTACCTCCGAGTTATATCCCCAGCCCTATTTTTTATTCTTTATTTTGAAGCCGAGTCTCACTAAGTTGCAGAGTGCCTCACTAGGTAGCTGAGGCTGGCCTCGAACCCAGATCCTCCAGTCTCAGCCTCCCGAATGATGGGATTACAAGCGTGCGCCACCACGCCTGGCTAACGTCGTATTCTTTAACATTGACATGAAACATGGAAGCCCTCAGATATTGCCACTTCCACGGTCTCCTATGGTCCCCAGTGCCCTTTGCATTGAACTGGGATTCTCCCTTCAGTCCGGCCGTTTGCACCCATGCCTCACCACCTAGAATAGAAGCTTCACGATTGCACGCATTCTTTTGTTTTATCCTCAGCATACTCTCATTTAACACAATTCTCCTGTGCTCAATAAACTTTTAACAACTAACAAGTTCCCAAGGCAGTCTCCCAGGTCACCTTACTGTAGGCCTCCCATAGCCATAGCAATTCATGGTCAGATCTGACCTCAGGGTAACGACTCAGGCTTCCATTCTAGTTTCTCCTCCAAGAACTCGGGTTGTTGCCACTTTTCGGGTCTGTTTGAAATACAGTGTGCTCATCTTAGGGACCCTCATTTCGAGGGGAGTTATGACTCCATTGTAGGCTGATGAATGTGGTTTTAGGGAGGCAGGAGTTCCAGGCGGGTTCTAATGGGACTTTCTGCTCACTCATATCACACGCATCACTCAGCTGTGACTCACAGTGCTATAAAAATGTCTCTGCTTGCATGATGAAACACGTATATCCCAAGGTATGCCAGTGCTTCGAAAATAAAAAGTAAATCTCCTCCTTGGGTGGGATCCACATTATCATGCTATTTGTGAGCTTGGCCACGTGAGCCCGTTTCTGGCACTTTTAGATCAGTGGAGCAGCTATTAAAGTGCCATCAAAGCATTTTTGACTCCATAGAATTAATCATGAAATCTGTTCCTGCCAGCTCACTTATCATATTCGAAATATTAATTTAGAGCAAAATTAAATCGGACACCCACCGACAGCAACATTTTGCCCTTCAGAACTCCTCTTCACATTGATTTATTAATGGTTGCCAGAACAGTGTACTAGAACAATTTATTACTTCTTTCTGGATGTTTCTTTATGCTTACAAATAGTCCTTGGGAATGAGGGTTGTTATCTGACAGTCTTTTGACAGGGGTATTTTTCAATTTGCATAACATTTGGGGGATTTATTGGGAGTTAAGAGAGAAGTATCATTTTAGCACCAGTAGCAATGGCTGATTTGCTTCATGGAGTTTTAACACCAGGGTGGTCGTTTGACGGTGGTGCAAGTCAGGGATAATATAAGACTTCCTGCATGGCTGAATCCACTCTGCACCGTGATGAGGAGCTGTAAAACACAGAGTGGAAGCATAGGGTGTCCTTTTATGAACTATGTAAATATTCTTTTTACTTTTGCTATTAAGGTCTTAAATACCCACATCAGCACTTGACTACCATGAAAGTTCAAATGATCAACTGTGACAGTACATATTCCAGGCAGTAAAAGCAAATAGTCCTCTAATCCAGAGACAAAAGGCTTTTAGTCCCTGGGCTTCAGAGAGGAATCACACTGAGCAGGGAGCCACTGATCAACCCCCAGGAGGCCCAAGTTCCCAGCCCCTTTGCATAGATAGTCACTGATAAGCTGGGTAAGAGCTGACCTCCAAGGAGCCACAATCATTGTGCTCATTTATCCAGCCATTTAATGCAGCTTCAACCGAGTGCCCACCACCAGGCACCACTCTAAACCCTGGGAATAGCATGTTAAATAAGATGGCTGGGGTCCCACATTGAAGTCTGATCTCACACAGGACTTACATCCTCACTGAGGCAAGGGGGGCGCTGGTGGTGACAGAACAATTTTAAGAAAGAGTCAAATGGACAATTTCAGCTAGTGACAGGTGGTGTGGAGAAAATAATACAAGGTAATGGAATAGACGGTCACTGTGGGATGAGGAGGGGCTGTATTTTAGTTAAGTGGTCAGGCAGACCTCTCTAAACAGGCAGAAGAGCACTCAGGCAGAGCAAACAGCCAGCATAAGGATTTTGCGGTGGGAAAGAATGTGTGTGCACAAGAAACAGAACAGATGCCAGAGTACTTGGAGAATGCCAGTGTAAAGACAGGGTTTATAGAAGAGGCCAGGCAGGCAGGGCTCAAACCGTTGTGGGTCCTGTGCACCCAGGTAAGTGATACAACATGGTTCGTGTTCTAAAATATGTCTACGGCTGCAGCTGCCCTGTGGAGAAGTACTTTAGGTCTATGATCTCATTGAATCCCCACCATCACACTATGAATTTAAGTATTATCACCACTCGCATTTTAAAGAGGTTGGCAGACTGGCCAAGGGCATAATGAGTTAATGAAAACTGACATCCCACCTGCCCCAGATGCTAAGCTCAGTGTATGCAATCCCTTTTAGTAGGTCTTCAAGTGAAGTAGAGGCATGCTGCAACTATTTAAGTTTCTTCTTTCACATCCAAGGCCACCGGTATTCCTTGGTCAAAGGTGAACACATTCCTTTTAAAAAAGAATCTGTCATCCCACCATCCTCTGAGACGCATGGCCCTGCAGACAAAGCCAGATTTTATAAATGGATACCCTTACTCAGTGCCTTTTGGTAAGGTACTTGGGATTTGTCCTGCCCTCCTGGTATCTCCTTCCTGGGTGACATATCTGTCCCCCGGTTCCTTGACATATGATCACATCACCCTGTTCTGAACACAGTCGTGATGTACCGGGGATAGGGCCTCTCCTCATTAGTCTCTGTGAAAACTGTGTGTGTCTTGGTGTGCACGATCCAAAGTTTCCTCGTTACTCCACGTCCAGCATGAGCTCAGCTATCTGGAGGATCCTCATTATGTGCAAACAAAAATAAATAGTTTGACACATATGCTGCTCTATTAAAATCATCTCTCTCCTTATTTCCCTTCTCCTATATTTATCAGGACAGAATCATACATGAGAAATTAGATCAGGGAAAGAAGACATGAGGTATGAATAATAAAGATTACCCACCAATACAGCCTTTGCTGCAAAACGTTAACCCTCATTTGAATTGAAACATTTTGTATTTGTTTCAAAAATATCCAAGAATAGATTTTAAGTGTTCTCCCTACAAATAAATAAGTACGAGAGGCAATGCATATGTTAATTAGCTCCATGGAACCACCTCACACCATAGACATATTTCAAAACATCATGCATTAATAAATATGTACAACTGGTATTTTTCAATTAAAAATAAATTAAATAAAATAGAGACATTTAACAGATGTTATTAATATAATTAAGTACTATATTATCTCTCTTCCCATCCAACTCTTTTTAAATATCTATAAATAGATTGATATATCTCTCTATATCTATAGCTATGTCTTAAAGATTTTTTAAAAGCCAAAAAAGTCAATTGAAGATATCGTAAATTGAAATGTAATTGCAACCAAAACCTGAATGATGACTTTCATCAGAAACTACCTGCTCATGTGAGATATGTAGCTTAGAACCATGTTTCTTTAACCACATAAATGTCACAACTATTTTTTTCTGCTTTTACATGCAAATGAAAGCAACATAAATATACAAGTGAAAAAAGTGACAAATTTCACATAAACGCTCATATTCTCAATCCTTTCTACAAACAAGAGCCACAAAAATCCCTGAAACAGACACGGAGATAAAGAAGAGAAAAGCAAGAGAGAAGGAAATCATAACTCCAAGGCACACAGTTCCCTCAACTGCAGTAAGAACACAGAGCAGGTGACAGGAAGACGCGGTGCTGCTCCAACCATCACAGAGACCTTTTGCCTCTCTGGGCTGTGCTCTCTAATCAAGCCAGTTCTTTCCTCCTTATGTAGGCGAAATGAAAGTAACAGGAAATCTGCAAACTTTAGGTGATGAGTTCTTACTTTTTAAGTCCCTGGCTTCTTTATCTCTCATCTTGCTACTAGCCATTTAGTATCTAAGACCAAGATGCCAAAAAAGAAAGAAAAATCAAGATTAAAAAAAATAATAGGTTAATGAATTAATGTGTGTGTGTGTGTGTGTGTTGTGTGTGTTTTACTGGGAAATTGAACCCAGGGGCATTATACTGATGTAGGATAGAAGAAATAAGTAGGTAGAAAGGAGACAGACAGTAAGGGAACGTAAAATATAACCTTAATATAAAAAACCTGGAGCTGAAGTGCTTCAGCCTTTACTCCACAAACCGGTTCTCTTTCCCAGGCCTGACTCTCCCAAATTGGAAATCTGTAAATCTTAGAGTTAACTAAAAGAAAGTATAATTGCCCTGTGCATTGATAGCAAGACAAGTATGATATTTTGAAAAACCTATAATTTAGGACACTCTCCAGCTTATCTGTCAATCAGGTTGACTAGACTACCAGACCACCATAAACTGCCTCAGGGACCACCAGACTGAGATCATCCTCAGTCACCTCCTCTAGCCCACCCCTCATGAAGGTCCCCTATAAGAAGAGAGCCCTGCACTCCCTAAAAGGCCTTCCTCGTCTTGAGGTGGCCCACATTCTCTCTTGAATGTGTATTTCTTCCCTTTTCCCCAAATAAACCTCTGTCCATGTCTCTGACTGGCACGTACTGAAATTCCTGAGCTGAAAACTCACCCCAACAATACCACTGAGCTATACCCCATCTGTTTTACTTTACTTTTTTTTTGGTACTCAGGATGGAACCTAGGAGCATTCTACTTATGAACTACACTCCCCAGGCCTATTTTTTAGTCTTTATTTTGAAACAAGCTGTCACTAAGTTGCAGAGGGTCTCACTAAGTAGCTGAGGCTGGCCGAGAACCTGGATCCTCCTGTCTCAGCCTCCCAAGTACTGGGATTACAAGTGTGTGCCACCACGCCCACCCTTGTTTTACTTTTTTATTTCGAAACAGGATCTCACTAAGTTGCTGACACTGGCCTCAAACCTACAATCCATCTGCCTCGGTCTCCCAAATATTGGGATTACAGGCCCATGCCATTGTGACCGGCTATAAAATAATATTTTAAAAACTAAAAATTAATACAAAATCCATGATGATAAAAATATCAAAATATCAAAACTTTTAAATAAAGACAGGATCAGTATTACTGGTTCTTCCCCCCCTCCCCGGCCTCCAGGCTCCAGCATAATACTATGCATTTGGGGGTCTTAATTTTTTTTTTTTTGCATTAATTCTGATTTTTAAAAAACACTACATCTAAATATACTTTACCTTGACCATGAAGGGTTTTTTGGTGGTGGTTAAATGTGCCTTAGGCCAGTTCTTTACCCATCTTGTCTGTTTTACTTTAGTCCCTGCCTTGTCTATCACCTGATTCCCTAAAGACTAACCAAGCAAGAATCTGTATAATCAGTGCAGAAAGAAGCCACTGAATCAAGCGCAAAAGTGGCAAATGTTGCGCAAACCTAGCTCTCCGCTGGGGTCTGCTCTGCTTGTATCCGCATCTGCTGTATGTCTCTCCCCTGCAAAATCCCCAGCTGTGCAGGCCGATATGTTCACCAGGTGCTACAAGAAACCAGCCAAATATTCCACGGTATTTGGAGTCCTCCCTGCAGATGTCTAGGGTCGAGGAGAGACGTCCACACCACGGAGTGTAACATCTCCTTGACCTCCTCTTAGCATCTCTTCCCGCCACATCTCGAGAGTCCCTTAAATTCTTCTGAAAACTTGAGGCACATGCACCCAGGCTTGAAATACAGTTTCTTCACCCAAGAAAGCTGGCTTATCACAAAAGTTTCCAAATAAGAGCAAAAGCCTTTCCCCATCCTGCTATAACATATAAAACATGTGATAAAAGCACAGGATCCAGTATAAGGGTCACAGTTCTTCTATGAGCCTTTGTCTAATCTGAAATTGATAATTTGCTCCCTTCTCGTGCACTTCCAAATACCAACTAAAAATTCTGTCCAAGGTAACAGAAGTGGCTCTATCTCTTTCAAGTGACTTTCTTATTTTTAATGGTGACCTGTGCTCTGAGTCTTTCATCCTTTTCTGTAGCAAATAGTTACAGGGTTTTCTCTTGATCTCTGTGGGAAGAGAAATACACTGGGTAAGACTACAGGAGACTCCTGAAATCCCCGTGTGGCCCAGAAAGACTGGCCTTGGTATAATCTCACAACACTGGTGATTAGTAGTAAAAGCAGGAGGATCCTCCCTCTCCTACAGCAGGGAGCACCAGAGCTCTGCCTCCCAGCTCCCTGAAGCCTGGCAACCTGCAGTACACAAGCTACTGTGCACAAATACTTTTTGCATTTGCTGGTTCAGCTGCCCAGAATGCCCTTCCTTCCCCTACCTGCTGACTGGCGCTGGGGAGAAAGGAGAACTAGGGGCAAGAGACAAGGGGCCAAAGCATCCAGAAATACACTTTGCTAGCTAGACCTTCATTCTGGGATGTTGTTCTCTGAGCCACAATAGTTAGCAGGGAAACTAAAGTATCAGCCAGCCAGAGGACTGGCAGATCCTAGTTGGAGACCTATCTATACAGGAGTGTTAAAAATTTTCTTACCTGTAAAATGGGGGAAAGATGATTTCCCCATATGCTGTTGGAAAGATTAAATATGTAAGGTATTTAGAATGGTGTCAGACACTGGCAATCATTCAATAAACCTGAATGGCCTTCCCTGGCTATGGCTGTACGTATGCAAGGGCCAGTTGGTTTGATCGGCTGTACGTTCTTCAAACCACAGTATCATTTCACTGTCCAATAAAGTAGCTAGTAGCCACATTTGGTTATTTATATTCACATTTAAATAAACTGAAATAACATAAAAGTTAATAATCCACTGCTTAGTAGTGATTAGTTTATTGTGCAGCACAGGTTACAAACCTGATCATAGTCATTAAAAAATCTATAGTACATTTTATAAACACCCCAGTGTTGGGGAATATTGTAAAGTTTTAGAGAGTTAGAGAATGTTTAATGTACACACAGAGTCACATACATGTGGCAGTAGTTCATCTATGGTAATTCTTAAAACTATAACAGATCTGGAATCAAACAAAGATAGCATTGTTAACTATATAGTGAAACTGTAATCTGGCCTTCGTGGGTTTTGATACTGTGAAAAAGAAGATCATGTTTACATTATCAGAGATAAACAGTACTCTCCAGTATTCTGAGTCTCAATATATTGCCTACTATTACTTTAACATTTCTTTCTATTCTAACCATATCATTTATAACCAAGCCCAAATGGAAGTGCACAATTTATTTTTAACATTGGTCTAAGCATAGGGAGTTCAAATGTAGGCTAAAGCGAGAATAGCTAGTATGTCACCCTTCTAATATCTGATACTAACATCAGACATTGCAAATAATCCCATAATATTCCCCTTGTGGGCTTGGATATGGCATCAGAATCCTTCTTAACACAGAGGTGCAGGCAGCACACATTAAACAATTGATATTGGAATTTGAATATAGACTTATTTGTCAACTTCTTAGTCAAAGAATGTTTTGTGGGTAGGAAAAAAAGAAAACCAATTTTCCCAATTAAACAAAGCTGTTTTATTTAAGGCACAATCATATTTCATCTCTTTTTCTAATATAAGAAAAATGGTTTTTCACCAAGAAGTCAGTGGAGCAACAGTGCCACCCAATGGCTGGTTGGGTTCGTTTTTCCATGCAGCTGTCACCATCTTAACAGAAACTCTTGCACACATAAAAGTGGAAAGTGAAATTGGCTATTAGATGCTGAAGCCACTATTCACCTTTCTGCTAAGTGATAGATACACAAAAGGTAGAGGGCTTCCTGAGAAATGGGGATTGTCTTAAAACAAAACTCTCAGCACATTTCTGCCATCAAACAGTTCAACAAAAAGAAAGGTGCCACATGAATTTACAAATGAACAAAATGGATTTTCTCCTCACTTTTGTAAAGAACAGGCTTCTGTTGCCAGCCTCACTCCTGTGCCCCCGGAGGGGAGCTGGCTCTTATTTTCCTTATTTTCTAATAAATCAGTGTACTAAAATACCCTACCAGAAACACCGGAGCAGGTATATGTATTGCAGCATTTTATATGCAAAAAAGAACCGTAAAGGCTATGACAAGTGTTATAAATAGAACTATTATTTAGTTTAAAGGGAGACAGAATTTACATTTCCCATATCGGAGACCACTCATGCTTTAAGATCCAAGTAAGCAAAATAAATCTGAGCTTTTTGCACTGTGAAATCGAAGCTCTGGCTCTATGAATAGAAGAGGTGAGTAATAGATTTCCCTGGCTTGATGGTGGTAGGTTTTTATTACCCAATCTTCATGATCTGCATAACTTACCAATCACTTTCACAACACGAGGTGACAGGGAGTCCCCAGCCTCGGAGGGTGCATAAGCACTGGGATTTTCTCCCTTGGAGGGACTTATTTGAAGATCTGGGGACATTCCCACAGGACTGAAGCCCAAATTAAAGAAAAAAAAAAGCCTCTTTTCAACTTCCAATCAATCAGAATACTCAAAAAGTCTCTTTTTTTTATTCCCACTCATTGATGTCCTTTTAAAAATTCCAGTAGTCAAACAGAAAGAGTTGGTGCTGGGTTGATTTGATCATGTTTAATGTATAAAAAAGTGGTCCCCAAATATTTATGACTGTGTGCTAATGATTAAAGACTTAGGAAAGAAAACAAAATTCCCAATCCTGTATCCATCTGTGGTCAAAGGCATATTACCTAAGACATTTTTATCCAACTTTTGACTTCTTGTCTCATTCAGTTTTTATTTCAGTGACTTGGACTGTGTTGTGATAATAAAGATGATTAATTAGAGCCAGGCGTGATGGCGCATGCTTGTAATCCCAGCATTTGGGAAGCTGAGACTGGAGGATCTGGGTTCACAACCAGCCTCAGCTGCTTAGTGAGGCATTCCGCAACTTGGTGAGACCCTGTTTCAAAATAAAGAATAAAAAATAGGGCTGGGGTTGTAGCTCAGAGGTAGAATGCCCCTGAGTTCAATTCCCATTACCACAGAGGAAAAAAAAAAAAAAAAAAGATGTTTAATTAGAAAAAAGACTCTGACCTCCAAAAGGAACTTTATACTGAACAGCAGACCACAGGATATATTTTATGCAAAAACCAAAAATAGAACACTAGCAAATCAGAGAAGAATATGAAATTAAATTCATGTCCTTTCATTGAGTCACAGGATAGAAAGTTCATTTATAAGAAGTTCCATGAGTTATTTTAATAGTTTTTTTTTTTTTTTGGTACTGAAGATTAAACACAGGGGCATTCTACCTCCAAGCTACATCCCCAGTCCTATTTTTATTCTTTATTTTGAAACAGGGTCTTACTAAGTAGCTGAGGCTGGCCAAGAACCTGCAATCCTCCTGTCTCAGTCTCCCAAGTACTAGAAGTAGTTCTTAAAAACAACTAATTTTTTTAGAGTAATAAATAATTGTTTGAACTATTTAAATAAGAAGATGGCATGGGGTTGTATAAGTTTATGAGTTCTCCTGTTAGAGGACCCATGCTTACATCCTAGATCAGCCAGAAATACTGTTTGTGAGCTTGAGTAAATTACCTAATGCCTATGAGCCTTGATTCCTTGTTAAATGGAAACACCAACAACATAAATCAATAGTAGCTTCCTGAGGATCAGTGGGTACTGGCTGTGGTGAGAGAACACAGAACGCAGAGAGAATGTCAGATCCACCAGTGTAACTGGGGAGGCATAGAAAAGAAGACTAAAGTTCAGTAGTGACACATCTTAGAAATGTAACTATCACCATCCTGGGAAATAGTTTCAAACAAACAAACAAACAAAAAAGCCAGGGGAGGGGGAGGGGATGAGGAAGATTGTGAACTCTGAGACCCAAGTAGCAGAATATTAATGCAACTTCACCACTGCCTGGCAACATGGGCACACCATCCCCTCACCATGGTTTTCTCATCTGTAATATGGGACGAGCAACTGCACCCATCCAGAAACTGCAGGGGACGAAGCAGGAGGAGATGCATGTAGCTCTCTGTCACTGCACAGCTCAGAGGAAGCCGTTGATAGATGGGAGCCCGAAGCCTACCAAGTCTTTGCCATAGTTGACTGGATAGCATATATGCTTGTGCCCGGGTTATTTTCACCAAGGGAGGCAGAGTTTAATAACTGCCAGGTCATGCAAAGTTAAACAAACTTCACAGAAGATAGAACAAAAGGGAACTTAATCTGAAGAATCTATAGTAAGTTCCTGAATTTCAGTATTCTCTTTTTAACCTATTGATTCTTTGCCGTGGCTGCTTTCATGTTGACCCTTGGGGGGAGAAAGCATCGGGGAGGCGATCCCTGCCATCCGTCGAGGGGTATAATTCTAGTTGAGGAGACAGAACATTCAAATACGAAATGTCAAGTGAGGCAGACCCCTAAGAAAGATTCAGAGAGGCACTTTTTTTTTTTTTTTTTTTTTTTGCACAGAGGTTCAGATGGCAGATTCTGAAGATTGCCAGGCTGCCTGAGTTTGATGATTGGTATTTTCTACTGGTGCCAATTGGGAGCTGTGTGACCTTAGGTGAGTCACCAAACTCCACTTTACCTTACGTTTCACATCTCTAAAGGAGTATAATACTAATAATACTGCTGTAATAGTTAGTGTGTGTGGTACATGAGTTACAATATGTAAAGTACCAGATATATGAGTTAGAATATGTTAAGTACAGAGGAGTATTCATTATTAATTAACTACGTACTACTAGTAGACTGTTACTACCAAAACCACTTCTATTACTGCTAATAGAAGTTTACTAATAAAGCTACCCGTGGAACCAGGTGGTTATCAGAACCGTTTTATTGAGACTGTGGGTTTGAACACTATATATAACACAATCATCCAGTGGGATCTAGGACATCATCAATACCCCCAAAGCATTAATATTTCTGCAATATGAATTTTCCCACTTGTGAATGTCATAAAGACTCATAAAGAGACTCATGTCCTGCAGATTCAGACCAGGGAACGTTCTATCACCAGATGAGTCTATTGAAGGTTTTAGTTTCCAACACTTTTTGGATTTTGACTTTGTGCATCTGCAGGGCAAGAAACATTAGAGAGAAATTAGGAAGAATTCGGAGAGGACCACTTGTTCCTTGTTGGTAAAGAGTGGAGCTATTGAGAGCAAAGCGAATTTGTGACAGTTTTTCCAGTCAACGGAGCAGGATGCTCCTGCAATAGAAGACTAGAGGGAGAGGTGAGACTGGGTCAGATTACCTGACCAAGAAATGATCAATCAGAGACCAGACAAATGCTGACCTGTTTCAATCGAATAATTTTAATTATTCTGGAATACTGGCACATCTTTAGGTTTGGTGTGTGCATATGATCAAGGGCTGCAAACCTATGGGGTCTGGACAGCCAAGAGTGGTCTTGCACACACGTCTTATTTGGTAATAGAGTGCTCAGTTTTTGGAAAACGGATACTTAGAGGATGGGCAATATGCCAGCCAATGCCATGGACATTCTTTACTTTCTTGGACACATCTAGATCCTCTCATTTCTATCTCTTTGGTCTCTCTTGGTATTGGAATTTTTGACCCAGGGTTGGCAAATAAAGTAGCTGTTTTCAACAAGTCCTAAGATTTCAAGCAATCAGTCCTGTGGGTGAGGTTGAACCCAGGGGCATTCTGTGTCTGAGCTATACTCCCAGCCCTTTTTATTTATTTTTTAAATTTTGAATCAGGGTCTCTCTAAATTTCTGAGTCTGACCTCAAGTCTGTGATCTTCCTATCTTAGCCTCCCAAGTACTGGACTTGCATTTGTGTGCTGCCACACAGACTGGATTCTTCCAACAGTTTCTATATCAGTTGCCAGAGATGTTTCATCCTAAAGGCCAGACTCCTAGATTGGCAACAACTTCCTCAAATACTGTGTTATGAGGTGATCTTTGATTTTGTTTTCCTGGTACTGGAGATTGAAACTAGGGGTATTCTACCTCTGAGCTATATCCTCAGGTGTATTCTATTTTTTATTTTAAAATAGGGTGTCACTAAGTTGCAGAAGGCCTAGCTAAGATGCAGAGACTGGCCACATACCTGTGATCATCCTGTCTCAGCCTCTCAACTGCTAGGATTACAGGTGTGTGCTAACATGCCCAATTGTTAATGACGATTTTGATTTTGCTACCAAGTTGATTCAGTGTTATGGAATATGAGAGATAGCATTAATCTATACTATGTCCTACTTGTTCTCAAAATACAATCCTGTGAGAACACGTAACATATGATTTTATCTTCTCCTGTACTGTCTACTATGGCAACCACTAGCCACATGTGGCTAATGAGTACTGGAAATGTGACCAGCTGCAGTTGAAATATATCAAAAGTGTAAACTACCCACCAGATTTGAATGTGTCTATAGAAAAAAGAGAGTATAAAATACCCCACTCAGAGTTTTTAATAATGATTACATGATAAATATATTTTATATATCATGACAAATAAAATACATTACTAAATTAATTTTACTCATTTTAATATATTTAATATGGCACCTAGAAAATCTGAAGTCACATATGTGTCTTATATTTCCAACGGAGAACATTATTATATACCTCTTACTAATGTAGTAATGTTAAAATGGTTTCTAGCCTTTTTTACTTTATTTATACCACTTTTAATGAACTATAGGCTCCATTATGTTATTATAATGTCCAACAAAAACAGAAGACAAATTTCCTATTTTTTTTTGTATGAGAGATTGAAACCAGGGCTATTCAACTTTCAAGCTACAAATCAGTCCTTTTTAAACATTTTTATTTTGAAATAGGGTCTCTAAGTTGCTGAGGCTGGCCTTAAACCTGTGGTCCTCCTATTTCAGCACCTCCACACCCAGCTTTCTGCTAACTCTTGATAAGAAAAAAGATGAAAATAATTTTCAGTAGAGATTCTTTTGCTAATTTTCCTCAATGAATTTTTCAGAGTGCCACCACCATTGCACACAAAGTACCTTCCCTTTGGAAGAGGGTCCAGTAAACTACATCCTGTGGGGAAAATCCATAGCTACATATTGTCTATAGATAGCTCTTTTTGTGATAAAAGGGCCAGGTTAAGTAATTATGACAGAGAGGATCCCCGAGGGGTCCTCAAAGTCCAAATTATTTACTTCCTGGCCCATTAGAGAAAAGTTTGCTGATCCCTACTTTAGAACAATAACTCCTCAATGGGCTTTCCTAAATTACTTCTTATAACAGACATTTGGGTCAATTTACAGATGCAAAAAAAAAAAAAAAAAAAACTGCTTAGGAGAAAGTTTGAATCACCAGTGTTACAGACCACAGAGGCAATCAGAAATAAATTTTTATCTTCGACTTCTAAAACATCTTTCAATTGTTTTCTTTGAAACCATGCTTGATAAAATGTGGTCCTAGAGGCAGTGTTAAGAGATGAAGGGTGCTGGGCATGGTGGTGCACGCTTGTAATCCCAGCATTTGGGAGGCTGAGACCAGAGCATCAGGGTTCTCGGCCAGCCTCAGCTACCTAGTGAGGCACTCCGCAACTTAGTGAGACCCTGTTTCAAAATAAAGAATAAAAAATAGGACTGGTGGTATAGCTCAGAGGTAGAATGCCCCTGAGTTCAATTCCCAGTACTGCAAAAAAAAAAAAAAAAGAAAAAGAAAGAAAGAAAGATGAAGGGTTATTGGAGGCTGAAATGAGCAAACCATATAGGAGATTATTTCAGGTGTCCCGATCTGCTGAATATTCCACAGATTTTCACATTTTACTGGCACATTTCCAGACCAAGAATGAGCAAACAAACTAGAGTAAGTTACTAAGAATTTTCTCACAAAGATCATATGAATCCTAAACTTGTCAGTCTGGATGAGAAATTGAGGATTTAATATTAGTATCTTTGTTATGTCCTTTTTCTTTCTTATAAGCTGAGTTTAAATCTCTTTTTTTAAGGCAGATTAGAGAATCTTTTGGATTGTGGTTTATGAATTATCACACAAAGAATGTAGAGTTCCAATATCAGACGTGGCATTAGGTTCAGAAAAATAAACTCCAGAGGTTAATAAAGCATTGTTTCACCCTCCTAACACCTAGTTATCATATTAAAGTGTGCAGATGTTCATTTCTCCATTGTATTAGCTTTCTTCACAATTGGTTAAAAACAGAGAGAAAAGAAATTACAATTCTAATTGTGCCTCTACTTAACTAGTTCAAACTGATTTAAGCATGAACATCTGAAAAGCCTGGAAACTCAGCAACCATTTAAAAGTCTATTTGAGCAGTAGATCATAATTCCTAGGAGAAATGGGAAGGTGCTTTATAGTCTACTGCTGCCTTTTGAACTGTATATCACTTTTTCCATTTAGAATTCATTTGAATGCAGAAATCGAGTTAGGTTCCCCTTTGTTAGAGACACTCCAAATATTTTGACAGTTATTTGAATACCATATTGACAAGCCCATTGTATTTACTGGTCCTAAAACAAATAATTTCAACATAGCCTAAGCTTTAAAACTCTTTAGTACAAATTATTAAAAGATTATAAACTGTTTGTCTGTGCATTTTTAAAGGGAGGGATTTGTGACTTCTTAAAATAGGAAAATATTTGAATAGCAGCTATAATTCTAGTATATTCACAAATCAGTCATTAAAATGCATAGAGCAGAGTCATTGCAGCTGTATACCGCTTTTATTATTCAGACTGCTAAATGGGTGAAACATATATTTTAATTTAATGTATAATGCACAACTCAGAATAAACCAGAATAATTCTTCCTCCCCTCTCTCTCCTAAGGAGAAGCCAGAGATCCTTCAACGGGCTGATGATAATTTCTTCTGGACAACAGCCAGTCAAGATTTATTGAATATGCCAGCATCTCTCCATAAAACATTGCAAGAGCTGGCAGAAGTTTAGTCAAAAAACCAGCCCATAACATTTCTGCTTGTATTCATATATTTTCATCAGGGATTTAATTGCTAAGCCTTCAGCTCTGGTTACCAATTATGGCTGATTGGGAACTTCAGTGCCGATAGAAAGTTAGCAAACAAAAGAGTGTCTTCTCATTTCATTGCATGTCAATAGAAGACTTGGGTGGTTGAAAGGGGCATTTTAGGACCCGATTAAAGATTAAAGGGAGCTACAACAAACTACCTAAAAATATTAAGTAAGGGGAGGAAAAGGTGAAGTGTCCTTAGTAAGACATTAAAAGCATCCTTGAGCCACGCACACACCTGGGATCCCAGGACTTGAGAGGTTGAGACAGGAGAATCACAGGTTCCAGGCCAGCATCATCAACTCAGCAAGATCTTCTTTCAAAATAATAAAATAAGTAATAAAAATAAGATAGGGTTGAGAGTATAGCTCAGAGGTAGAATACCCTTGAATTCTATCAATTCCCAGTATATCTTACACACACACACACACACACACACACACACACACACACACACACAGTATGTTTCAAAGCAAAAGAAGCCGTATGACATGACTTCTATTCAGAGGATGACTTGATTCCTCTATTGTGAACTAGCCAACCTCTTGTCTTGTAGGAGGACTCTCTGGGAAGAGAGTGTCACTGTCTACTTACTGGCCAGACTTTCTCTAGAGCCCTCGAGATATCATCTTGAGCCTCTTGAAAAATAACACCCCTCCCCTTATGCTTTCAGAACAAACAAAATCACATTTATTGCTTCTCCTATCACCAGAACACTTGTCATCTCTTTTATTTCCTTGCTGAGATGTACAGTTCTCTCAGATACAATTTATTTCTTTCTCCAGGTCCCCAACAAGCTCTCACTGGAGCTCTGAACTCTTCTTCCACAGGACAAATCTCAGCGGTGGCACTTAACTAATTTACTGTGTTTAATCAGAGACTTGGAAAAATAATTTTCTTGTGTCTTCCCACGTCTAGAGATTTATACCAGCACTTCGTCTCTTAGAAAGGACAGTGCTAAACTTCATGTCAGTTCTGCTGGCTTTTGGATTTAGTCAATTTATGACAATATCAAGGGGGATTGTATCTTTTAGCATTACGGATAATTTCACCACTGAGAAGAAAAAAGGAGGGCTGAGGTTAAACAGTCTTAGGAGACCAGGAACTTGATTTAATTGAACTGCCAAAGAAAACTGTGTCATACAATAGCCTTTAGAGCCAGGAGAGCCTCAGGACCCTGTGTGCTCTCCCAGGCTGCCACCACTCCTGGGCTGATGCCTGCCAGAGTTAAAGGCCTTTTCTTATCTCCATAATGCTCAAATGGAACACAAAGCCTCTGCTATCACTTCTAATTTCTATCATATTTAAATCATTGGTGATATGGCCCCAACTCTTCCAGATATAGACTTGTTCTGAAGCATCTTCAGTATTTATTCATGTTTTATCCACTATCTTCTGAAAGGGATTTGCAATGCCCTTGTAATAAAGGAGATAAATCTCATAACCTTAATTAAATATAAAAGGAATTCAGGACCATGGAGAGGTACCCTGGGTAAATATGCTGACTCCTGGGGCTTACTGCATGGAAATTGGATTTGACACAAGACTTGGTGTTTCTGACTAACAGAGAAGAGGAACACAAGCCATGACCCACACCACTGTCACTATTCCTCATTTCCAAAATGTATTTATCCTTATTACCCACACCCATCTGACATTGTAGCATAATCATCTTTGTGGGTTAAAATTTCAGGGTTTCATCATATCAATTTCATCCAAAAAGAAACAAGAATAAGGAAAGTCATTAAGATTATTCTCATGAATACTAATTTATCCTTCTTTTAATGTATTAGAGAAAAGTTTATCCTAGTCTCTTCCAAGACCTTCCCTGATGCAGTATTATTGGTCATATTCTATTTCTGCTGACCCCCTCTTCTTCACCTTGGTACTTTACATCTTGTGCATCCTGACATGCTCTTGCTTTTTATAAATATTGCAAGTATCATTCATAATAGGACAAGATTCTTCCCCTCACCATTATTTTTATGCCTACTACCTTCATCTCTCAGACTCTTTTGTGTATTAAACTTCTTAACTACATAGAACATTATTACACTTCTTAACCACATAGAATATTATCATTTTTATGTTTTTAAATCTCTGAATGCTTCTTCCAAAACCACCCTAGCATATACCTAGAAGTCTTTGTCAGTGACTCACTGTTTACCAAACTCAAAACCTCCTCCTTCTTCCTCTCTGGTCCAGGCTCTATTTTATACCTGAAATATCTCAATTCATGCCCCAGTCTCTTCTCTTGCCAATACATTTCCTTTCTCTCTATGAGAGTTAACGTTCTAAGCCAAAGGTCAATTGTTTCACCTGTAGAGCTCAAAATCTTCCTTAGCCTAATTTGATTTCATTTATAGATACCTCCCACATGCATGCACACATGCTGTCCTAGTCAGTATTTTCATTGCTATAATCCACTTTCTCCAGCCACTCCCTAGCAATCCAGAAAGAGGTTCCTTGGAGCTCCAGCTTGGAGGATTATCTCTCTCTCTCTCTCTCTCTCTCTCTCTCTCTCTCTCTCTCTCTCTCTCTCTCTCTCTCTTTCTCTCTCTCTCTCTCTCTCTCTCCTGGCCTTCATACAAAACCTTGCTCTCTTCCTCTTTCCATTTCCTCCTGCCATACTCTAACAGCCAAGGTCTTCAACCTCACTTGGACTCCAAACCATGAGCAGGTCCCTCTAGGTTATGTCATCAGGTATTTGGATTATAGCAATGA